>JAATLQ010036554.1:0-39918 GCA_013421005.1 Heliconius erato x Heliconius himera | reverse complement strand
CATGTAAATAAATTATTTCAAGGACTAATGAATGTTAATTATGTATCGCAGATTTATCGGTATAAAGTGTACAACACTAACTGTCAGTTATAACGGCGTTAGAATTGGTCAAAAAAATAGTAATCCCACTTTGAGAGTATTGGTTTCAAGAGTACCAAAACAACGTCGCCGCAGGATTGCATTGGACAATGTTGGACGTCAAAATGGGATTGAAATTACTTTCAAGAGTAAGGCCCCTGATCTTCCGAGAACGCTACAGTGTGTTGTTAAAATTGCATTGAAATTTAATAATTAATTCAATAGAAAATAATCCTTATAGTAATGTAATAAGATGTATAATGCCAAATTTATGCAGCACCACCAACTTTTACCCTCAGACGAGATAAGCCGCACATTAGCTTAACTTTTAAAAATGACGAAGGCCCTTAAATTAGTGATTATATTATAAATAGCTATAGATATTCTGAAAGCTATATAACCTTCGTTTTTAAAAATATATATGGAAATAATATTATATTATATATATTTTTTTCGCTTTTTATCAAGTCAGTTTGTTTTTCAGGTTCACGTAGTATTCCTCACGCAGCAAGGTAGGCAGAGTAAACCTAGTGCTAAGACACTCCGTTACCCACATTCCTCAGAATTCCGTAGGCATTGAGTGGCAGAATATTATTCATATTTTAATTTTGATTACCTCGAGCGCGAATCGAACCCACAACCAGTCGCGTTTACGGTCACACACTTGTGCCCCTGCGCCGTACGTCTGGCCTCAAATTTACTTCTATCACACAAAACGGAATAAAACACCACAAAAAGAACATTTTCAGCGCGATCTAGATATTTTAAAAATAAATAATTAAATCAGCTTCACGCTGTATCCCGCACACAGCAGGGTAGGCATAGGGAACCTAGTATTAAGACACTCCGTTCCCCACTTTCTGTCGAATTCTGGAGGCATTGCGTGTTGAGTGGCAGAATTCAACGCCGCGCTTAACCTCGACACCAGAGCGAAGAAATGGAAATATAAATTTAAGTAAATATTTCATCTCCTCGAGTGGAGATCGAATCCACAACCAGTCGATTTACAGTCGCACTTTGTGCCCCTGCGCCACGACTGGCCTCTCTCTAGATCTAGATATCTTGACCGAAAAATAACCAAAGTTGGAAGTTATGGAAGTTCCTACATTCCCCGTACTGCGTACTGTGCGATACGGCGGTACGATAACCATCAGGTTACCCTAATAACCCGCCGGGCCCTTTGTCTATTGTTTACATTGGGGTGCTGTACGTGATTTTGTAAGTCACGCCGGCACCTTTACGCGGACCTCCCCGTTGTTATTCTTAAATACGTCGTCGATGTGGCGTAGGACGCGACAGGGTGCTCGGGTACTTGATTAGCCTTTTAATAAGAAGAATGTTGTCAGAAATTATTATGTGAACTATTTTGAAACTGATAAGATGGCTTGTATTGATAAATATAAATTCAAAATATGTAATATTAATAATCGGTCAACAAGTATTGATTCTATAATCAACATACTATACATTAACAGAAGATTCATAATTAAATAGGATTAAGTTAGTATTTTTATTCAATGCATAAAACAATAATATGTTAAAGAAAAAAGAATTAAAAAAATGAAGTTCATATAGGTATTATTAAAAAATTGATACTAAATAATATAAAAATAATGAACTTTTAATAATTTTCTAATGTTTCTCATACAAAAAAGCTCACGCTGTATTACAGGCACAGGGTGCGCACGCGCACGTGGCGCAGTTTAACTTGCGCGTGAGTGGTGCGCTAATGACCCGATGTCACTCGCCCCGCGGCCGCCGCGCCGCCCGGACGTCACCGAGACTTTGAAACGCCGAAAATCAAAAGATCGGCCCTTTTTTGATATCACCTTATTAAGAATCTAGGTGTAAAGCTTCCTTCCCATTAGTTACTCTGAGAAATTTATTAGTCAATGTAAAATGTACTTGACACTTTTAAGTTTTTCCCACTATTCTATGTAAAAATTATATTGTTAAAAATTCTAAGTTAATATTTTATAAGGGTTAATGTGTGTAGTTTTTGAGTTCAAATTTTTTTTATTATTATATATACATTATAACATTTTTTTTTGACAACACAATTCGAAACATGCTATAAAAACGTAAACTATATAGGTAAAGAAGTCTTGTTACCTTTTTTCCTTGTTCTTTTTCATTTGTATAATCGCGGATATAATAATCAAATCAAATTATATTTATATTTTAATACACTGTTAAACGCAGTTTGGTCTCAATACATGATTCACAGTTGCATCAACACGGACATCCTGTTCATACTTTTTGTATATTTTAATAACGCACGTATTAAGTACTTACGTACGAGGCAATGGAAGATCTGCGTAAGATTAGAGGTCGTATTTAAATGTTTTACATTTTAATCCTAGTAAGTTATGAGTTCGATCCAGCTAATATGTTTTTTTTATTTAACTTTAATTGTAGAATAAATAATTAATTACTATTTAATTATTTATTTGAGGCTAGTCGTGGCGCAGCGGCACAAAGTGTGACTGTAAAACCGACTGGTTGTGGGTTCGATCCCCACTCGAGGAGATGAAATATTTACTTAAATTTATATTTCCATTTCTTCGCTCTTGTGTCGACGACAAGCGCGGCGTTGAGTTTCGCCACTCAACACGCAATGCCTTCAGAAGTCGGCAGAAAGTGGGGAACGGACTGTCTTAAAACTAGGTTCCTTCTGCCTACCCTGCAGTGTGCGGTATACAGCGTGAAGCTGATCTATAAATAGTTTTATGTTTAGATTATTATATTTTAATGTATATAATTAAAGATATCAGAAAATAACAATGGTGTGTAAACAGATAATACTCGGAAATATGTTTACATTTATTTTGTTTTCCTTCTACATCTACGTACGTGGGTATTCTAGGTTCATACTTTTAATTATTTTAATTACGAGGCAAAGCGCGGCGTTGAGTTCTGCCACTCAACACGCAATGCCTCCAGAATTCGGCAGAAAGTGGGGAACGGAGTGTTTTAAACACTAGGTTCCCTCTGCCTACCCTGCTGTGTGAGATACAGCGAGAAGCTGAATTATTTGATTTATTTTTATTTGCAGTTATTTAAGTTTTTACTTAAAATAATTGAGAAAAATAACTTTTACTTGAAAAGCGTTTTCTTTGTAACCAGATAGTTTACGAAGATTGAAGATTGATTGGATCCCCGTCCCCATTAGTTGTGAGATTACAGTGATCGTGGGTAACGCGGTAGCCGCCCGCGGGCGACGCTACTTTAAACTTTTTTTTTTTGTTATTTTTAAACACATTTTAAAACCCTTATTTTCTTTTTAAATTTTATAAGATGCTGATGTCGTCGTATTGTATTCGGGTGTGGGTCAGTGACGGCTGTTGCTTCCAATTTCGTATAGGAGAACTTTTTATATAATTATAAAATGTACTACTACTAAGTTTTGATTTTTAAAAGCGCTTCGTTGAACAGAAAGCTTGTGATATAATTATAATATATGAGAGATATTATAATACAAACAGAAAAAAATAGATATATAAGAGTTTGCTAATGGCTATGGTCTTCTAATGACATATATATAGTTGGCATATTTGATAAGTTTTGCACAACGAGCTTTTAGAGTTCCGTAGCTTTTAAGGAAAAAAGGAACCCTTACACCTTACCCTTACCACTTTGTTGTCCGTCCGTCTATCTGTCAAGAGTCTCAGGAACGCTTGGAGATATCGAGTTCAAATTCAAAGCATATGCTCAGATCTCACTCTACATTTACTTAAAGAAAAGATAAGACCAATCAGAATTAATAGGGTACTTTTGGTTGACCTAAAATTATGAAATTTGACAGCTAGCATCTACAGGTAGTACTAGTTCAGGAAAAAATCTGAAAACTATACATTTATGGTTAAATTCTAAAAAATATTAGCCTTAAAATTGGAGCAAAATTTTTTATATTACAGCCGCCAGTTCAAGTGAGGTATCAGATGATAGGACTAAGCTATGCTTGGATTTGAGCTGAAAAAGCTTGAGACCTCTAATTTTTATAAGGAACCCTCGGCGGACAAGCCCGACTCGCTCTTGACCGGTTTTTTTTTTCAGCTTCGGCAAACAGAGAAACCTTTTCTCCCAGTTTCCGCTCAATTTTCGAGACATTGTGAGTTGAATGTCGGAATGCAATGTCTCACTTTTTTATACCTATCACAATACATTATTTACTTACAAAAAGTCCATTAAGTTGACATAATAATAATAATATATTTTTGTACAATATGGAAATTGGGAAGGAATATTTCTTAACTTCACGCTATATTAAGTAGATTATTTGCATTAAGTAGAGTATGCAGAGAAAATATAGAGAAAATAAGACACTTACCACAAAATTTTAAAGCATTGCGTGTTGAATGTCGGAACTCAACACTGCGCTTTACCTTGTTACCAGAACGAGGAAATGAAAAGAACTATTTTCTTCCGTACGGCATTCTGTTTCGTGAACTATTACAACAATTTGGCATCTTATCTTAATAACAAATGCCTCAATATACAATAATTCGACTGAAACTTAAAAATATAATTAATATTTATTATCAATATACATTATAGAAAACATATTAATAACAAAAACATATTATTTACAAGAACACCGACCATTTCACAACCACTTTATTATTTTAATTATAACTTACAATACATATCTATATATTGTAGGAATAAAACTCTCACAAGAACAGGTTCTAGAACGGCCTCATTAAAATCTAATTAACTCGAGAATTCATATCAAGATTCATTGCACATGGCTCTGCGCATGCGCAAATCGTCGCTCCTCAAACCGACGCTCGACTTAAGTATCAATAACTGTCATTACTTACAAAACTTACATTAAGATACGAACGTCTCTTTTACTCTGAGTACGGTAATTAGAACGTTACTTACGTCCCTCTCGAACTCTACAATCCTCTGTATTATTCCTACAGCACTCGTTCCTCTGTTCCTCTCTCACAGAAGTGAAACAGAGTGACGTATATCCACCTCGCTCGCACACTTTTAAGGCTGAAAATTAAAAAGTTTACATTTTCATTTTCAAATGAACGCTATTTCTTTGGTATGACACGTTTAAAGTGTTTAAAAAATCGTTTTAAAATTGTTGAAGTAGATATTGGGACTTGTTAAGGCTGCGTTTCGGTTGAGAAAAAAAATAAATAAAAGGAGCGCGAGGGAAAGAGAGGCACTCGAGCGGAGGCTCTATAGTCGGTGTTCCGATGCGCTCGCGCACGGAAGTATCGTGGTTCAGGATCGTTCTCAATCTCATTCTAATAAAAAACCTACGCATATATTGACGCGTTGTAAACAGTTTTTAATAGAAATTGGCTTTTTTTTTTGTGTGCGCTCGTGTGAGGTTCTATATAAATTATGTTAGGCACGTGTTCCTTATCTTTTTTATAGTCAATTGACAATTTTGTTAAGTTTTATTATTAGGGTTGTTATTGAGCAATCATTGATAGTTCGTAGTTTGAACTGTGTGGTCGTTGGTTTTTTTTTATTTTTTATTTTACCCTTGAAATGAAATTTAATTAAATTTGTGTAGTGTTTGGTTTTATAATATTAGATAGTGATCAAAATGTTTTTAAGGTATGTTGTATTTTTATTTTAAATGTATTTTGTTTAATTTGTATAATTAAAGTTTATAGTGAGCTTTTAATAAATAATTTATTTACCAAAAGAATATTGACTTAAGTGAAATAGTATGTCGTTTGTTTCTTTGCAAACATTGTAAGGATTTTTCATATTATTTTATAATATTTAAATAAATTTAGTAACCAAATTTAATAGTAGAATAAATAATATTTTACAAATAAGAGCAATATAAATAAGTTTCAAAATTTTAAAACAAAATATTAAGATAATATTTTTGTACTCAATAAACACCAATAATATAGAGTATTAAGAAGTTGCTTCCTATTTACTCTTTCCATACATATACACACATATATTACAACACGAGTTTACAATATTACACTATAGTAAAACAATTACAAATATAACAAGGCTAAATTAAATTTAAATACTTAAAGAATAAAAGTTCTTTTATTATCTTTGGATTTTTTTTTATATGTTGAACGTTGTTTCGTACAGTATCTATACTGATTTAAGGAACTTATAGTGATTGATATAATAATTGATTCCATATTTTTCCATTGCATATTTTTATCCTTATAAGATCATCAAATGTTTAATATTTTTATTTCCTCGCTCTAGCGAAGAGGCAAAGCGCGGCGTTGTGTTCCGCCACCCAACACACCATCCAGAATTCGGTGGAAAGTGGGGAACAGAAATATCTTAATACTAGGTTCCTCTTCTGCCCATAGAAAATATGGTTATAGAAAAATGTCATTAGTTCCATAGTCTGAAAACATATACAATATATTATTATAAGATATTAGGAAACATCTTTAACATTTAATATCTCTATCGGGTGGAATGTAGAGAATAAAAACCATGTAGTATGTCGGTATCATTCGTTCCGTATATTTGATGTATTCCTCAAAATTAAATTTAAAAGTATACTAACAATAACACTATAAGTAACTGTTGTACAATTTTAAATATTATATAAACGTCAAAATATTAACATAGTTTATTAATTTTTAATAGACTTTGCTAATTTATAAATTCATATTAGCTTTTAATTAGCTGAGAGGTTCTAAAATGAGTGAGGTTTCGCTCTAACAAAAGTGGCTAGTATGATAAGGAAAAGTAGAGTTAGAGTTTTAGTATGAAGTCATCGTGGCGCAGTGTGACAGCGTCTAATTATAAGCGTAATTATTGTAGGTTCGTTCCCCAGTCGAGAAAATAAACTATATTTCCTGTTCTGATAGAAAATTTATGACGTTGAGTTTGACTACTCTACACGTAATGTCACGAATTCTAGCGCAAAATAGAGTGTATTAACACTGGGTTCTCTGCCTATTATGTTATATGCGGAACATGAAGCTTCAAAACAGAGGCAGGTGACAAATAATTTGCTATGAAAATATGTAGATTTTCTTTATATCGTTTTTTTCTGCTTTTCCGTCTGGTAACGCAAAAAAAAAAATAAGCTTCAATACGTGTAAGAAAATGTAACTTATTAACAATTTTACTAAATTTTCTTAATATATAAACACGTATTACTGTAAAACGTATTATAAAACAGCAATTTAATTATTATTAAATATATCAAAAATAAAAAAAACCGATCGAAATCAGTTACACTTAAATATGTAAGTGTTAATTAAGAATACAATACATACGTCATGATTATTTCACATCATTTTAGTTCTATATAGAACAAAATAAATAATATATGACACTTATTGGACCTATAAATATTATTGTGTATATATATATATATATATAGACAATAAAAAAATTAATCAGCTTCACGCTGTATCCCGCACACAGTAAAGTAGGCAGAAGGAATTTCGTGTTAAGACACTTCGTTTCCCATTTTGCGCCACAGTTTTAAGCCATTGCGTGTTGAGTAGCGGAACTCAACGCAGCGCTTTGCTTTAACAATAGAGCGAAGAAATGAAAATATAAAATTAAATAAAATATTACATTTCTCCGAGTGGGAATCGAACCCACAGCCAGTCACACACTTGTGCCTCTGCGCCACGACTGGCCTCACAAGATATATGTATATATGTCTCTATATTAGCTTGAATACATATTAAATAATATGTAGAGCCTTGGATAAAAATAAATACTCTAAGTACACTAAGTATTACGTAGCGCTATTATGACTCTATTTATGTTGCCAGTTTAAATTATTTTAATTTACCTACGTGCTTGTTTATTTGATGTATCTAATTTTTTTGTTTTCTTTAAATCGTTATTATTATTTTTTTTACTTTAAACCCTATCTCGCACAAGCAGGGTAGGCAGAGAGAACCTGGAAACCTAATGTTAAAGTATTCCACTCCAATTAAGACACTTCGGTTCTCATTTTTCGGTAAATTCTGGAGGCATTGCGTGTTGAGTGGTGGAACTCTATATAGCGCTTTGCCTCGTTGCCAAAGCGAAAAAATGAAAATATTAAATATGTCGTTCAAAATCACAAACAGTTGCGTTTACAGACGTATGCTTTTGCCCCTACGTCACGACTGGCTCATTTTATTTATTAAATAAAGAAATTTAATTTTATTAAAACTCTTCTGAAAGCTCTTCTGCGAAATGCCACTATAGTTTATCGATATTTTTTTAACAAATGAATGAATTAGGTTAAAAATAATCAACCAGACTTTAAAAATAGCATGTAAGCACTATTACTGATTTCAAAAGGAAATATTTTTCTCACTTAATTAATAAATATATAATAATTAATTGGTTTTATTATATTTATTAAGAAAAATAAAAGAAAAAAAATATTTTTTAAGGAGAAAAAATAAGCTTATATATAAACATATAAAATAACACATTTATAACCAAACAAAAAAGAACCACTACAGAACCATATTGAACATCAAATCTAGGAAGTACATCAGAAAATCAACAAAAAATTATGAAATTCAAACATCAGATTGTATCTAATTCAATTGTAGCGTTGATGGACATCGATCGATAGAGAGAGAGAGAGAGAGAGAGATCAATCGGATAAAATATTTCGATCGTCATTATGTCAAACTACGTCGGCCATAGACGGAATTATCGTATGTAATCAAATAATCACGTCGATTGTACTGGAAATTGTCGAAACTATCGGCACTGTGGAATTCAGTCGGTATGGGCTCGGTTTGTTTCTAGTTTTTTATTGTTCTTCGTCTTCTTCTGAGGAATATTTATATTTATATAATAGATTTAAAATTGATTTTTGTTTAAAATTTTTAAGGATATAACTGGTCTGTATTATAATGTAGGTGTATTTGACTTCCATTTAGGTGAATGTAAAAAATATCTTCTAAAAAAAAATATTTGTAAAAACAAAAACCCCGACTGCATAAAACTAGAAGAAAATAAACAAGCCCAATAGTTTATTAGGATTAAAAGTCGGGACCTCTTTAAATTATACGCCGTTCCTGGTAAAGATTTTATTGATTGAAGAATTACTTATAGGTCCCGACTGTTAATCCTAATAAACTATTGGGCTTGTTTATTTTCTTCTAGTTTTATGCAGTCGGGGTTTTTGTTTTTACAAATATTTTTTTATTTTCATTTTTTTGTTAGAATTTATTATGGTAATGATAATCATGATATACCTTTTTGAAATTCTGAAATCGAGCTCTTTAATTTGATACCCATATTGTAGTATTCGAAACGAATTTTTTTTTTCACTTCGTCCAATGGCGTACCATAGCCGCCATGATTATTTTTTTATTAACGTCACCTATCTAAGAACACTTGGGCTGCTAATATGAATCTAACGACATCTCAAAAATGTAAATCCATTCAGGGGTTCTGGAGATACGAGGTAATAAAGAATATTACATACATACAAGATACGCGCGAAAAACATAACCCTTCCTTAGCAGTCGGGAAATAATAACTTTCTTTTCAATTGGTATTAGTGATATGTTCCTATTAATTTTTTCTCTGACTACCATGTTAAGGAGATGCGTAAAAAACCAAAAAATATATTTAGATAATTTGAAAATATTTCCCTGATTTGTACTGAAAAATTCTTAAAGTTCTGACTTCTTTTTAATCCCTTTTTAATTAAAACTTAAATCTAAATATAGTCAATATAAGTCGATGCGCGCTACTTCCATACAATAAATTAAAGTTTTAATTTATCTATCACTATTTCCTATTAATTTAAATGATTAACAAAATGTCCATCTTTAATTCAAAGAAGTAAGGGCAGTTAAAAATTTACTTATAATATAATAATATAGAATCTTATATGTACTTAAAATACATGTATTCATTCGTGTTTATATGTGCGCATATTAAAATGCTTCAAATGTATGAAATACAGATTAATCTCATAGTTTTAGTTTTATACAATTTTGGAAATCCATGGTCAAGACTGCCTATTGCCAAATCTAAAGTCAGTCAGATTTCTAAAAATTTTACACGATTAATTCAATTTAAGAGTTTTATTTAAAATATATAAAAATCACGAAAATTTATAGAGGCACAAAAGTATGACGTGATGCGATGGTTATGGTTTCGATTCGCAATCAGGGGAATTATTTATTATTAATAATGTTTTAATTTCTTTGCTCTGGTACCAATTGATCCACAATTCAACACGCAAAACCTCAAAAATATCTGCAAAAAATGAGGAATGGAGTGTCGTACGACTAGTTTCCCTCTACCTACCCTGCAAAATGCGGGTTAAAGCGTGAACCCACAAAAAAAAACATTCGAACATTACAATAGCAACTTTAAACACGTGCTTTCCCGGTGAGCACGGGCTAATGTATCCGACATTTTACACGGTCGACGTCAACCGGCGTGAAATGCCCACGTTTCATGGCAGATAGCTATGTGAGAAATGTCCAGTTTTTATACGTAAGGTAATAACTCGATTTGGAGCTAACCCCAACGAATTGTATGATGAATGAACAGTTTTTAACTACACGTGGCCTAATGTAAAATGTTGAAAGCTTAAGATTTTGCTTTAAGTTTTTTATTTATAAAAAATAAATCAGCTTCACGCTGTTTCCCGCACAAAGCAGGGTAGAGGGAACCTAGTATTAAGACACTCCGTTCCCCGCTTTTTGCCGAATTCTGGAGGCATTGCGTGTTGAGTGGCAGAACTCAACGCCGCGCTTGGCCTCGACACCAGAGCGGAGAAATGGAAATATAAATTTAAATAAATATTTCAACTTCTCGAGTGGGGATCGAACCCACAACCAGTCGGTTTTACAGCCACACTTTGTGCCACTGCGCCACGACTGGCGTCAATTGTCTTTATGGTACTTTTAAATAAATGGAAGTTGTTTGCGAAAGCTCACCATTGTATTTACTTCGTTAAATTTTATTTGATATTATGGAATATATCATTTTTTTCTGGTTCAGGCTGTATTCTACATATAGCAGGGTAGAGGGAATCGAGTGTTAAGACACTCTGTTCCCATATTCCGCCACACTTTTGAGGCCTTGCGTGTTGAGTGGCGAAATTCAATGCGGCGCTTTTGCCTTTATACCAAAGCAAAGAAATGAAAATAATCATAAATACTTTATTCCCCCCAATGGTCACCGAACTCATAACATATATATTAAAAATTAACTTTTTACTTTTGTTAACTACTAATAATTATGAATAGACATCTATGAAGTTTACAACATGAGTGTTTATATCGTTGCCTAAAAATATTTTAAGCTTTGAAATATACATCTAAGGCATAAGATATTTCACTTATTTTGATAAAAACTTTTTTAATCGCAAATAGCAAATAATATCTAACGATATGACTGCTCAATTCATAGAAATAATATAATAGACCTGTAAATTGATGCTTGTAATTATGGTCTATGAATACCGTAATTTAAATAATTTTCCGTTGAATGTAAACAACATACATATATTTTTTACAAACACAACTAATTCATGAATGCGACGTTGAGTACCGCCACCCAACATGCAATGCCTTAAAAATTCAATGGAAAGTGAGGATCGGAAGTAAATGGGAAAGAAGTGTCTTAACACTACGTTCCTAGATTCCCTCTGCCTACCGTGTTATGTGCGGGATATAGCGTGAAGCTAAAACAAAATAATCCATCACAAACTTCTACCTAAATATAAACAAAACAACAATGAAATCTAAAAACATCTTAAAGAGTTTTATAGAAAATCCCTACAATAATAATTACAATAAGTATCTACTACTGTCGAAGCTTTTAAGCTCCCACAAACAAGCATCCCACCCATCATTACCAGTTGTTTCGGAGCTCAGAGCAAACAAACAAACAAACAAAACATCCAATTCAATCAAATTAATAAACCCACGGGGGCACCAATCATTTATTTCAACAGTCGTCGAAAACGCCGAATAAAACGTAATAAAAGTTAATAGTTACAAAAAGGACTCCCTATAGAGATGAAACGTACCGCGGTGCGCTGTGGTGAATGTTAACATTGGGTATAGCTACTTCCTTCAATATTTTATAAGGTATATCCTTAATTTTTGAGAAAAACTACTGAAAAATATATGTAGCTTTTTTTTATTTTACACTTTTTTTTACATAGCAGGCATGCAGTGGTAAGTCACTCCTTTCCTCATTTTCCGCTTAATTTTCGAGACATTAAACATTGAGTCGCACTCAACGCTGTATTTTGTCTTGGTGCCAGAGCAAGCAATTATATTTATCGCATTTACAATCAGAAGGTTTTTTTACTTTAAATTAATTAAGTTTTGAAGTAACAAAAGTTATGTTCCTTATGGTCATTGGTTAGGTGGGAAACTTGTCATATGTGATTTTTATTATAAACGCGATAGCGATAGCAGTTGTTTATTATATACGCGATGATTGTTGGTTCAGTTCCTCCTAGAGGGTATATTTTTTTTCATTTTCTCGTTCTGGTAAAAAGACAAAGCTTGGCGTTGAATTCTGCCATTCAACGTATTGTGTCTTAAAAATTGGATGAAAAATGGGGAACCAAGTGTCTTAATATTGGGTTCCCTCTGCCTTCCCTGTTGTATGTATCACGCATATACATGTACGCAGCAGGTTAGGTAGCGAGAAATATAAATAAATAAAATAATTATGTACTATATTAACTCAATGTGTCAATATTTGTATGTTATTATTTTTTTAAAGTTTGTTAAAAGAACTGCCTAAAGGTTTATATTTTTTTATTCATTTTTTTTATACTCATTTATTCTCAAATAGTTTACTTAGTTTTCTTGCATTACTATAAATTTCCATTATTTCAATAAATAATAAAAATATTTATTTCGAAAACGTATAAAAATTTTGAACGTAGCGGTACTCGAATCGGCTCGGCTCCTGGAAACCGACCAGGTAAACTTGATTATTTGATATCAAATAAACTTGATACCAAATAAAATTGGTTATTCGATATCAAATAATCAATTTTATTCACAATAAATAAAACTAAAAACAAAAAAAACCAAAACAATTGATAAATCATAAAAATGATTACAAATGTAACATCACACTCGATACAAAACAAAAGATTTAATCTAAGAACATGACAGAAATTATTGAAAAACCACTCATTCCGTATTCGACGAAGGATATAGGAAAAGAAATTGCTTGCATTTCAATTTAAATCATAGAATTTACATCACAATACGCATCTTAAGCTTTAGTAATAAATCCAGGCGTCGTTTCCGGCGGCGCTATTACAACTATTCCAAAGGTTCGCGGGGTATGGTAATAGGGGTGTACAGTGCCGACATACACCTGTCCGGAACACTGTATCCGCACATTGTCTATGAATCCTAGAAATATTTATGATTTTAATTTTGTTTTTTTTTACATAATTTTTTCACGCTTGTGATAAATTTTAATAATCACGTAATGATGAAATGCGTGTTTGTAAAACTTTTCTGAGCTTTTCAGGTTGTTCGTGTGAAATAGTTACAAATATATGTTTATATGTTAATAATTCTTTGATATCTCCTGTATTTATGCTACGCATGTTGTAAAGTTTTATATTTTAACAATATTTATCGTTAATCCAATATTGTTAATTTTATTTCTTTTATAAAACAAAACATTTTTTTAGTATTTTAATATATTTTTTATTATATATACAGCGTATTTGAGAATCATAATAAAAAATAAAACTTGGCATAAAATATTACTTAACTAAACTTTAACAGCAGCAGATTAACTAACAGATTTAACTTCTCATTTTACATTTTTTATTTAAATATCTTTTTTCAATTTTGTTCCCATCCTATAATAAAAAAAATTAAAAAATATATAATATCTTGGTTCAGATTCGAGCCAACAAAATCTACAAAAGGCGCTAGCAAGATGCGGCGCGATCTGATCAATGCAGAAATATCCAATCTAAGGGACCTGCTGCCTCTGCCTCCGTCCACGCGGCAGAGACTGTCACAGCTACAGCTGATGGCGCTGGTCTGCGTATATGTGAGAAAAATGAATTATTTTCAACAAGGTAAATATAAAATCATATAAAGTATTGATTAGCTAAATTTAATTTAACATAAAAAATATGTAAAAATAACGCAAATAGCAGGGTAGGCAGAGGGAACATAGTGTTAACTCCGTTCCCATTAATATGTTTCCGTTCCACACTTTCAGCACATTGAAGGCATTACGTGATCAGTGGAGAAACTCAACTACGTAAGCGTAGTTTATTATTAATTATAACTTATGTTTTCAATATTTTTTCCAAATTGCATCTTTATACATAAAGTTAAGAAAGTTCAGAATTTACTAATTATATACTTAAAAGCAATAAAAGTAATATTACAAAAAATTATAAAGATAGAAATTAAAAAATAGATAAACTATATAAAGATATTCCTTAACTCCTGAAGTTCAAAATAATTAACTAAAATAATAACCAAAACAAGCAAAAGCTAAGTTTCCGTATCAAAATTTGCCCGAAAGTTTCCCATGCTCCAAATCTTTGACTAAGCTCATCACGTAACCCGTTATCCTAAATCTCGACCATGTTTTGAAAACGTCCCCAAAAACTTTTTGTTTCACCTTCAGTCACGAAACGGCGTATTAAGACGTTTAAAATGCATTTAGCTCGCTATCTTATCTCATTTTGCTATTACTTAACCCATAATTCCGTCTTTCTTCTGTTTTAGTGTTCAAAAGTCACGATTTCAGTTATCAGTACCAAGAGCAAGCTACACCTACGCCTAATATTGGATTTTCAAAGGTATTTTTTTTTTCAAGTTTTACGACCGTAGTTTCAAACTGTTAAATAAGAAAATGGTGGCTTACAATGTGTCTTTTTCAGGCCATGAACGGTTTTATGATGATGATGACGCAGAACGGGAAGCTGTTGTACATATCTGAGAACGCTGCGGAATATTTGGGACACTCGATGGTTTGTATAGTAAAATTTTTATGTTTAATTATATAGTTATTATATTGCGTTAAAAATATTATCTAAAAATATCTAAAAAAAATTATAAATACGTATTGGTTTTACAAATTAATCATTTTTTTTTCGCGATACAGCGCGAAGCTAAGCTTCGCATATATTACCTATTAACTTTTCAAAAAATTTTCAAGACGGAACTCAACATCGCGCTGAGCGCTGCGCAGAGCAAATGAATGATATATTAATAAATGATAATACATTCTCCCGAGTAGAGATCGAACCTACAATCGCCGCGTTATAGTCACACGGTTGTGCCTTGCGTCACGACGGCCTTAAGTACACAGCAGAGGGCAGACAGAAGGAATCTAGTATTAAGACACTCCGTTCCCCTATTTCCGCCGAATTCTGGAGGCATTGCGTGATGAACGGCGGAAGTCAACGCCGCGATTTTGCTCCGACACCAGGGCGAAGAAATGAAAATATATATGTAAATAAATATTTCACTTCCTCGAGTGCCTTAATATCAGTGTATTATAATTGAACTTAACATTTTAGGAGGACCTATTGATACATGGAGACAGTGTTTATGACATAATAGACAGACAGGACCATCAGATGGTGCAATTAGAACTAAATAAAGGCTGCAACGGAGAGACTGAAAACATACCAAAGACTAGGCATTTCTTCTGCAGAATGAACGTCTCAAGGAACGCCAGACGGCAAATGAGATTTGGTGACCAAAAAGTGAGTATGAAAAATATTTTAAAAGTTTGATTCTTTATTAAGTGGCAGTAAAGTAAACAATATATACGATTACATACTGCATTATAATAAGGCGTTAAAAGTATGTGTAAACATGTTTATGTGACTCCTTACTTTAAAATTATAACAAAAATTTATAAGTAAATAAAAAACTTGAGTCCAATTGTGGCGCAGGTGCACAGAATGTGACTTTAAACGGGACAAGTCGTGGATTCGACTTCCATTCGAGGAAATTAAATATTCAATATTTTCATTTCAACGATCTGGTACAGGCCAAAACGTAGGGAGTTCCACCACTCAACACTCATTTTCACCAGAATTCGGGAAAAAATCGAAAACTCATAAGAAAAAAAACTTACAAAAATCACCCTTCCAGGTAGTATTAGTTCAAGGGCACTACGTATCATATTTACCACTGTGCAGTAAAAACGAGCCCGTGTTCCTAGCTACTTGCACGCCCCTGGCGATGCCCGAGACCCGGGAGTGCGTTGTGCACGGCGCCACCAACGTGTTTACTACCATACACTCAATGGACATGAAGATATTGCATATAGACGCTAAGTAAGTTTTACAATAATATTTGTTGTATTCATTTTGAATTGGTTTAGAAAAATATTGTAATATATGTATTGAATATATATATGTATATATTAAAAAATATTTATTGTTGTTCTGTGAAGTGTTAAAGATTTTCCTTAGTTTAGAATTGGTATGTTTTTTTCTATTTTGGGAAAACATAACTGATAAAAACTGTCGGATTGTTATAATTTTCTGAAATGCAGTTAAAATCGAAATTTTATAATATTTTTCGCTTTCCTGAATTTTTTTTCATGGATTTTGTTAAATTAAAACGAAATATGTTAACTGAAAAGCAATAAATTTCTTTAAATGTTTACTTTATAATATTTAATAATATACATTATTTTTCAGTGGTGAATGGTATTTAGGATGGAAAAAAATGGATTTAGTAGATATATCTTGGTACCAAATTCTTCACTGGGAAAGCTTACGGGAAGCTCAAACAAAGCACAAACTAAGTAAGTTTTTTTTAATTTTAAATATATATTTTTTAATTTTAGGTTTCTGTCGCATTGTTAATTTAAGTACATACAACTTATCCAATTGGTTTGAAGCTATTTGACCTTGCCTTTTCAATGACGTTTGGACATTTGTTAGTAAAAGCAATAAGAAATAAATTTTATATTTATACATAACATAAACACGTATAATCGTATTTTTTTAGAAAACGTATATATGTTCTGCCACTCAACACGCTATGCCTCCAGAATTCAGCAGAAAGTGGGGAATGGAGTGTCTTAACATTAGGTTCCCTCTGCCTACCCTGCTGTGTGCGGGATACAGCGCGGAGCTGATTTGATTGATTGATTTGATTTAATATATATATACGTTATAAAAATTGAACACGCGCCTCTTGGAACCCGTCCAAGCTCTCTGACTACCACTAAGCCTTAGGTTGTACTTGTTGGTTAATAGGAAACATGCATTATTCTATCACAGTATTTGTAACTCTCAATATCCTTAAATTTAAGAAGAGATGTTGATATTTTTTACTTGGAATTGCTTCCGATGGTTGCTTTGTATAACATATTTCAGCATTTTGATTCTCTAAGAATTTGCATTCGGTTATTCCAGAAAGTACGTAATAAAGTACGAAGCACCATGTTTTTCATATTCATCAATAAAAATGAGGCCAGTCGTGGCGCAGTGGCAGAAAGTGTGACTATAAAACCGACTGGTTGTGGGTTCGATCCCCACTCGAGGAGATGAAATATTTACTTAAATTTATATTTCCATTTCTTCGTTCTGGTGTCGAGGACAAGCGCGGCGTTGAGTTCTGCCACTCAACACGCAATGCCTCCAGAATTCGGCAGAAAGTGGGGAACGGAGTGTTAACACTAGGTTCACTCTGCCTACCCTGCAATGTGCGGGATACAGCGTGAAGCTGATTTATTTATTTAATTTAATAAACATATTATGCCCAAAAAAAGCAACAAAAATACAGACTATTAAAATAACACTGCTTTGATAAAAAAAAAAAACTAACTAGTAACTTAACATTGTTAAATAACAGTTAACATAGTTAAATAACAATTACATTAACAACGTAACAGCATTTCAGTCTAATTAACTTATTGGCAAACGTCTCACGTGTAGAATGAAATCAAGCTGTGTTTCCGCGCTAAATAAGTAAGATTCTTTGAAGAAACTTATAATCATTTTATATAGCTCTTGAGAAATTGTCAAATATAATATTTTACTATATTATTTTCTTACTGAAATACACAGAATATTTTTAATTTAGTCCGAGCGTCCGCCAAAATTCGAAATAATGCGTGTTAAATGGCGGATCTCAACCCCGCGGTTTTGTGTTACTAAGCGGATCGAACCTACAATCTTCACCTTTACAATCAAATGATGTGCCTTTATGATTTTTTATGTCTTTAGGAATCATTTACTACTACTACTACCATTACTACTTAGTAATAATCTACAAGAAATCATTTACTACAACAACTACTACTACTACTATTAAAAATCTCTTATCTTCTTATCTCTAATTCTATCTATTATAGTAACTCAATCGGACCAAGAGAAGTGCTGTATTCTGCTTGCGAAACTTCAACAAAGAAGCGGTCAGTTCCTATGGGTGCATATCGTATTACAAGTCAAAGACGCGGCGGACACGCCCAGACAGTTCATAGTAGCTACTAATCAAGTTTTAAGGTATTAATCTACAAGAATCTGTTTTTAGCTTAATGTAGTGTTAAGACACTCAGTTCCCCATTTTCTACCGAATTGTGGACGCATTGCGTATTGAGTAGCGGAACTCAACGCCGCGCTTATATCGACATGAAAATATTAAATATTTCATTTACTCAAGTGGGGATTGAATCCACAACCTGTCGCGTTACGCTTTTGCTCCTGCACCATCATCGCCTCACTGGCCTGACTGAGGTATAACTTGCTGCTATAAATTATTATCATTATTTTTCAAATCGATATATTTTCAAATAGTTTTCCTTAATGTCGAGAATCTAAAAAATTCTGTCATATCCTGTATAACTTTTATTACTAATCCAAAATAGATCTCTGTGTCTAAATGTACCAATAGTATTTTAAATAGATAAAACTATTCTACAGTGAAGAAGAAGCATCAATAATGCTAGCAAATTCTTGGTTGTACCAATATTATGGATATCAAAACCAACCTTGTGGCATGCTAGATCCTAGATGTCAAAAGTTCTTCCGGCGGGAACCCTTATATCCTGATCCGTACCAAGAATATCAATATGTTGAGAATTCGGAAGTAGATTACACCAGTTACCACATGACACAATATGTTCATAAAACAGACGAATATGGATGTGAGAGGATCTATACTGATAGGGGACCTGTCGACTATTCTACGCATTCACCACAATCTACTATAAGTGAAGAGAGGTGAGTTATATCCTGAAATATTTTGTGAAATATATTATTGTTTATATATAAATATAGATTATATTTAAATTGTAGTAGATATCAGGTTTAGGATTTAAAAATTTCAGGAATAGCCTTTTGTTTTCACATTTATCCAATTAAATATATAATAAAATAAATTTGAGGCCGTCTTGGTACAGTGGTATGATCGTAAGCACGATGGTTGGTTCGAACCGACAGTATAAAAATTACAGTATTGAAATATTTACATTTTCATTTAATTTCCATACTGGTAGGATAATGTACGGCGTGGAAATCTCCAACTTAGCATGCAATATATTGAATTCGGACGTTGATGTCCGAAGAATTAAGTGAGGACGTAATGTCTTAACACAGAACCCCTTTCTTTCTTTCTACCCTGCTATTTACAGGATGTAAGAAACCTGAAAAAAATATAGCGCATAATCTATTATTAAATATAGAAAAAAGATAACAGAATACAAAAGATAGATGAAGAAACCAAAAAAATATATAACCAATACAAATATTCAATTACACGTACATTTTACACTTAAACTATAAAAGCGACGCCGCAAACCACGACTAGTGTTAAAAAACATAGCTTATTCTTAAATGACTCGTCCCAATATAGAATACCTATTCAGCATAACGTATTTAATATTATAAGGTCAAGTTGGAAACGTCCATCAAACTATTACTGAAGTGAACATTGAGTTTTGACTTAAGATCTTTTTCCATACAGCTTTACGTATTTGGTTAACGTGGACAACGATAAGTTTCAGTTATAATTGATACAAAAAAACAATTTTAAGCCTTATTTCTTTGAAATAAGATTTGTTTTTTGGTATTTGTTGGTAAATTGAATGTTGTAAATGGTAAGTTCACAATAAATATGGTAATGAAAGGTGTCAAATTACGCGGACGGACAGACGGACGGACGGGGTGATGATTTTCTTATTTATGTTCCCTCGCTGTGACGTGACGTGAACAAATTGTACGGCGTGACCTTGTGTGTTTGTTTTTTAATAATTCAAGTTCATGGATGTATGTATATTACATACTTATAAATGTATTGTGATTAAATGAATTTGAAAATATATTAAAAGATTATAAAATATGTGTTGCAAATAATTTAAATATGGTGATGGTATAAAAATCTAAATAAAAATCTGCTTTATACTGTTTCCCGCACACAGCGGGGTAGACAGTGCAAACCTAATGTTAAGACACTCCGTTCCTCACTTTCCGCAGAGTTCTGGGGGCTTCGGCAATAGAACGAAGAAATTAAAATATAAATGTAAATAAATATTTCATTTCCTCGAGTGGGGATCGAATCCACAACCAGTCGATTCTACTCACACTTTGTGCCCCTGCGCCACGACTGGCCTATTTTTTTCATTTTAAATCCTTTATTGCACATAATATCGAAAAATATACAGACACAAAAGGCCGGATTTACGCTAAAAAGCTTTCTCTATTAGCTAACCTTGCCATATAGGAATCGAATATGTAGTATTAAAGAAAAGAACAGTTAATTTAAAATTAATTTTTATTTGATTCACAACTTATAAAATATATTTATATTTTTTTGTTTTGTAATATAATTATGGCGTTCCAATAGTGCCAGTTAAACACCGAATAATCTGAACATCATCATCATCATCACATGACCATCAGCTCGTCCCAAAATCACTAACTTATAATAATTATATATTGTTTCAGATCACCACTCCACTACGAAGCCCCAGATATCGTGGTGAACAGCAACATGTACATGTACCCTATGCATGGCAAACGCGAATACTACGAACAATATTCCCATGTAAATTATAATACCCAAGAGCCTTGCTCCAGTGGCAGTCTTGATGGTGAGAACAAAATAATAAATACTGATTTCAAAAATATTGGTATTTTCAAAAAAAAAGAAAAATAAAAATAATTAAATCCGCTTTACGCTCTATCCTGAACACAGCATGCAGTGTAGGCAGATGGAACCTAGTGTTAACATTGGGTTCCCCGCTTTTCGCAGAATTCTGGAGGCACTGCGTGTTGAGTAGCGGAACTCAACGCCGCGCTTTTGCTTTTTATTAAATATTTCATTTCTTTGAGTGATAATCGAACCTCCAACCAGTCGATTTACGGGCACACTTTGTGCGCCACAAAAAAAATTGTAGTAATTTATTAAATTTAAATCAAAATTTAGTGGCCAGTGGCCGGCCAGTCGTGGTGCAAGGGCACAAGCATGTGAATGTAAACGTGAGTTATTGTGGGGTTCAATTCCCCCTCGAGGAATTAAAATATTTTATATTTTCATTTCTTCGCTCAGGTGTAAAGACAAAGTGCGACGTTAAGCTCCGCCAAAGCTGAAAAAAAAACAAACCACGTATTTTTTTTTATTTGCACATATATTTTAATGGCAACTAACATCAACATAAATATCACTAAATGATATTGTATTAACAATAATATTATCCAATAAAAATTTACAATCTATTCATTTTATTGTTAAATCGTGTTTTAAAAAATTTATGGTTAATATTAAAAATACATTATACAGACAAAATATTATAATAATGACTGACAGAACACATTATTTCCGTAATATTTTAAATATTTTTAGAATAGTATATAATAATATACATGTTTTTCCTTTGCCCAGGCATCGAATACCCACCTACTAAAAGGATGAGAGTTGGACCATCACCACTAAGCATAGAAGGTACAGACGGTATGGACAGATGGAACCCCAGTCCTCCTTGGTCGGACACCCTCAAAATGAACGATTACACTCAAAGATTTACCTACAATATGCATCCAATACCTGAGAGAGCTATGGTCACTTAATTTAAAAATATATATTATTAGTACTTAATAGTTTAAAAGGCTAGATTGTGCAATATTGTTTGTGCAATTTCTTTGTAATATTATACAAGTAAAATTTTCAACTATATTTTAATTATATATAAAACCTTATTTCAACACTAAAATAAATATACATATCATATACATGGTCAAAAAGCATTTTTGATAGGATTTAATTAATTATAATTTATTTATTATTCAACAAATTTACTTCTAGGTTCTTATTTGTACCTCAGATAAACTATGGAGTTGCTTACGAGGTCCTAAGTTCAATTTAAATTTTGCTAATAACTAAAATATCACTTTAGTAAGTTAAGCATTATTAGTACATATTCTTTGGAGAGCATTAAAAGCTCTTGACTTCTCCAAAGCTATAAAATAATATACTTACTCTTTGAATTATATATGTTTTTTAAATTGTTAAAAAGTTCATTTTTTTAATAGATTTTTCAGATTCACGCTGTATCCCGCACATAGCAGGGTAGGCAGAGAGAACCTAGTAAGAAGACACTCTGTTCTCATTAAGACACTTCCGTTCCTCATTTTCCGCCAAATTCGCATTGCGTATTGATTGGTGGGAATTTACCTTCGTTACCAGAGCGATAGCTGAAAATATTAAATATTGCATTTCTACAAGTAGAAATCGAACCCACAACCTGTCACGTTTCCAGTGTAATAGGCTCAATAAATAGCTAAATAAGCTGTTAAATTTTAATATAAGTCTTTACGTATAACTTCTATGTAACATAATGTTAGTATAATGGAAATCATTTCCGTCCAAATAAACTTTTGTCGTTCCAAAGGAATAATTATTTAATATAAGTATTTTTTTCATTAAGTGATATTTTGTAAATATTTATATGTAAATTATTTTTTTATATATATATATATATATATATATATATATATATATATATATAGAAACTGTACTATTGATGTATGTACATAATTTTTTAAGTTAATTTAAGTCGTGAATTAAACAATTTTTAAAAGTAATGTGGACTTTTATTTTTGTCGATGTTTTTTAAGCAATCCAATGTTATTTTAGTAAAAAATAAATAAATCAGCTTCACGGTGTATCCCGCGCACAGCAGGGTAGGCAGAGGGAACCTAATGTTAAGACACTCCGTTGCCCACTTTCTGCAGAATTCTTGAAGCATTGTTAAGTGGCAGAACTCAACCCCACGCTTAACCTCGATACCAGAGCGAAGAAATGGAAATATAAATTTAAGTAAATATTTCATCACCTCGAGTGGGATCGAACCCACAACCAGTCGGTTTTACAGTAACACTCGCACCGCTGCGCCCCGACTGGCCTCTATATATTATTTTAGTAAAAAATATTTAACTATATGATTAATAAAACAAAGTGCCTGCATATAATTATTTACACGATTCCAAAACACAAAAAAATAATTTATAATTTTTTGTCTGTCTATCTTTCGGGGGCTAAACCGATTATTATGTGGCTTTCACTGATAGATACAGAGGGCTGTGCAAGCAACATATAGGCGTTTCCGGAATCCCCGCAGGATCATTACTTAAAAATTACGTAATAAGCCATTTTTTTTAAATTTCTTAAAGCACTCATGTATCAGAATTTGCCACTTTTCTTTTTTAATTATTATAACTAACTAAAATTATTATTTTGAGGCCAATCGTGGCGCAGGAACACAAAGTGTGACTGTAAAAGCGACTGGTGTAGGTTCGATCCTTACTCGAGGAAATTAAATATTTATTTAAATTTATGTTTCCGTTTCTTCTCTCTGGTGTCGAGGTTAAGCGCGGCGTTGAGTTCTGCCATTCAACACGTTATGCCTCCAAAATTCGGCAGAAAGTGGGGAACGGAGTGTCTTAACACTAGATTCCCTCTGCGTACCCTGCTGTGTGCGGGTACCAGCGTGAAGCTGATTCTTCTCTCTGGTGTCAATGCGCGGCGTTGATTTCCGCCACTTAACACGCAATGCCTCCAAAATTCGGCAGAAAGTGGGGAACGGAGTGTCTTAACACTAAGTTCCCTCTGGCTACGTGCTTCATTTTATTTCAGAATAAAATTCCCTAAAAGTTAACCTCAAAAGTGTATAACAAAAAGATACTTTAAATTCTTTCATACGCTTTTATTCCATCAGTTGTCCGAAATAATTACAATACATACATACATTCACTATTAACATATTGACTAATGTACGTATTAGAACAGCAAGTAAAGCTCAATAAAAACCATTCTAAGAAAAGCTGTTCTATCCTATTGAATATTCACAATTTTCTAACAAATATTCATATAGTTGTTGGTAGTAAAGACCATGTTATGATGGTGGCGCTTGAGCCATCAAATTGATAAAATGTTCCGCAAAATATTAGCGCAAGGCATAAGCGTTTTGTCGTTGTACATCTAAAATATATTGATTGAGGCCGTCGTGGTACAAGAGTGTGATTGTAAACGATGGCTGTGGGTTTGATTCCCACTCGGAGGAATGCAATCTTTTAATATTTGAACTAGTGGTGGTGGTAGTTGAGATCAGCCTCGAGAATTCGGCGGAAAGTGTGGAATGCAAGTGTCTTGATGAGAACAGAGTGTCTTGGCTCTAATTTCTTCTCTGCGCACCTTGCAATGTAGGATGGTTCACGCTTTTCCCCGCATAGCAGGGTAGGTAAAAGAACCTAGAATTAAAACACTCTATTCTTAACTTTCTGCGCGATATTAAATATTAAGAGGCAGAACTCAACACCGCATCTTGTTTAGGCAGAGCGAGAAAACTTACAGCGTTTAAAGTTAAAATAAATATTTGACTATATAGTTTTGTACTTAAGCTAAAACTTTAGATGTTGGATTATTAGATGAAAATAAAAAAAAACGTTAAATAAAGCCATTGTTACTGTACTACGCTATAGTTGTTTGGATACACAAAATTAATGAAACTTATATGAAAATAAGGAGATTCCCACGCATTTTTTTTATTTATATGCAATTTCTCGGGAACTGAGCGTCAAAATCGCAAAATACACTTCCTATTCAGCGGAAAGTGGGGAACGGAATCTTCACACTGGGATCCCTCAGTCTACCCTGCTCTGTGCGGGATACAGCGTGAAGCTGATACAAATGGCAATAAAAAAATATCACCAATCGCTAAAAGCGTGTAACTCACAGATATTTGTTATTGGCTTCAGCCCAAGCATTACTATTGCTAACCTGTCCACCTGACCGCGTCCACAATGCATTATTGATGTAGAGCTACGTGATCCGTAAGACCCTGGATTACATGTAATGGGACTCAATAATTATATTACATTGGAAAAGTATTAGAAATTTGTTAATTTCTAATCATTTTATTGTTAAAAAACGCATTTTTAACGAATTTTTATGTATTTTGCATTAAAGAAAATAAATATTTATTATTTATAATGAACAGATTTTTTATTTAAAATGCTCTAGGGATGAGGAATCTTGTCAATATATTCTTTTTTATTTTTTATATCATGTATTGGATCTAATATAAACGATGTTATACAATAAAGAATAATATTTTCCCAAAAAAAAAGATATAATTTCTGAAAAATTCATTTTGATTTTTAAAAATTTACAATCGGTTCACAAGTCAATTTATAGTTAGATTATTCTTGGATTATTTTATAGAATTTTTTGATATGAATAAAATTATATTACTGTTTTATAATTTTTCAAAGTTACATGACTTTATAATAACATAGAGTATTATGATTATTTAAAAATAAAACTAAGTTTACACAAAACTTGCAACTTAATTCTTTTACCAATTTGGCTGTTTTTACCAATTTATTTATTTAAAGTCACAATTCATAATAATAACTTATTAATAACAAAACTATACAAGTTAAGGCCGTCCTGGCGCAGGAGCACAACGTATGACTGTAACGCAACGATTCCCGTACGAGGGATTATATAATTATTTACTAATATTTTAATTTCTTCACTCTGTTACCAAAGGAAAACTGTGACATACACGCAATGCCTCGAAAATTAGGCGGAAGTTGGGCAACGTGGTGTGGCAGAAGGAAAATAGTGTTAAGCACTAGTTTCCCTCACGGGATACAACGTGAAGTTGAAATAAAAAAAAAATAACAAAAACATTTAAAAATTTATTTTCAACAGTACCATCAAAAAAAAATTACATCAAAACCGCTTCATCCTGCATACACCCGTCCATCCATCCACACATTTGAAAAGCATAGGAGCTGTTCGCATTAGCTCAGCTTGTTAACTGAAAACAAATTAATCTATTATACTCTCCTGATCGCTCGCCCCGTGGGAAAACTTACTTAATTTATTTATATTATTTATCCAGGCTGCGCTGGACGTGGGCAGTTTTAATTGAGGCAATTAAATATTGTGTTTAATGATCGTTTTGCCTATTATATTATTTATGTACGAATGACCCAGCTTTATTAGAATTACAAATTTGAATTGTAGTGTAAATAGTAGAATGTGGGCAGGTGTTCTTCTTTCTTTATTTTAGTTTTACGCTGTATCCCGCACTCAGCTGGGTGGGCAGAGGGAACCTAGTCTTAAGAATCTCCGTTCCGTATTTTCCGCATGAGAGAATTCCTTACATGTTGTGTGGGGGAACTTAACACTATGGTTTGCTTCGATACCAGAGCGAAGAATGAAAATATTCCGTTTTTCATTTCCTGGAGCAGGATCGAACCCACAACTTGACAAGCTTAGAGTCACACGCTAGTGTCCCTGCGCCACGACTGGTTCAGATGGTTTTCGGTTATTTTTTATATAGTAGATATGAATATTTTCTTAAGTAACCATTTCGTCTTTTTAAAGGCATAAAACTGAATTATTGGATGATTGAATGCCAGTCGTGGTGTAGGGGCCCAAGCACGTCTGTAAACGCGACAAGTTGTGGGTTCGTTTCCCACTCCATTACATGTAATATTTAATCGCTCCCTTTCGTAACGAGGCAAAGCACGGCGTTCAATTTCATCACTTAATACATAATGCCTCCAAACACCAATGTTCAGCGAAACGCAAAGGTTTCCTCTGCCTACCCTGCTGTATGCGGGATACAGCGTGAAACTGAAAAGAAATTATTACCCTCGGTTCATATATTCTTTAAATAATACTCTAATATGAGTTGGACTACTGTGAGGGAACCTGAAAACCCTCCTCTAACATTATTATAGATTAGACCTACTAAAAAGCATTTTTATAAGTAACTTTTCTAATTAAGTAGCGTGAGCTCCTCAGACAGTCCTAATTAAGAATATGAAGTCTTAATTAAAATTTTCTATCTATTACGTACTTAAGAAACGGAAGAGCTTTTTTGTTCTAAGATTCTGTCTTTTAACTTTTCAAGTTAAAAGATGCATTTTAAAAATATAAACTGAAATCATTTTTGTAGTAAACAATCTAAACGTAGTGTAAAGAAAATGGAAAATATCTAAATAGTTGTTTTTAAGTATGGAATAATACTTTAAAATTATAAAAATAAGTAGAAAATATAAATTGAAATATGAAAAAAATTTCAAAGTGAAGTAAATTTATAAAAATGTATTATAATAAATCAAATAAGCCTCTGTCTCTACTCTCTAAATGATTTAATGGTAACCTCTAAGGAGTTCCAAGGAAGTGAGGAGGTCCTGGCTCTACCATCGTACCAGCTGATCGATATTAAATATTGTATTGCAGCCTAAGCTTCGTATAACTGCCAAATTTCATATGCAATTATTACAAGCTGTTAAAATATCAGACTCTTAGATTTTATTACAAAAGAAATTTTTAATAGTTAAAAATATATATTTTTTTTGTTTAAAATACGTTTTGATATAATATATAAACAATATGAATTTAAATATATAAAATCTGCCAAAATTTATTCTTCGTCTTATAGCAGAATGCACAATCATACGTACAGCCGCACGCTGTATTCCGCACACGGCAGCCGGCACGGATAGGCTTAGGGAACGTAGTGTTAAGATACTCCGATCCCCATTTTCGGCGAAATTCTGGAGGCATTACGTTGAATGGCAAAACTGGACGCCGCACCTTTGCCTGGACACCAGAAATGAAATATTTAATATTTCTTTTCCTCAATTGAGAGTCGAATCCTTATCCTTTCGCGGTTACAGTCCCATTACATGCTTGTGCCCCTGCACCACGACTGTGCTCATCACACACAACACATTTATAATTTCATTATACATCATTTTACAATTTTCATATAAGCAACATTGATTAAGCTCTATATAGGTTTCAATCAAATTCTAATCAGTTAGCAGGGTAGGCAAAGAGAACCTAGTGTTAAGCACTCCATTTCCCATTTTCCGTCGAATTTTACAGGCATTGCGTATTGATTGGCGAAACTCAACGCCGCACTTTGCCTAGACACCAGAGCGAAAAATTGAAAATATAAATTTAAATAAATGATCCACTTTCTCGAGTGGCGATCGAACCCACAACCAGTAACATTTACAGTCACACACTTATGGCCCTGCGCCAACTGGCCTAATACAATTTACGTATATTCAAAATTGATAAATAAATGTACAAAACAATCAACACAGGTCTCCATAGTCAGTTGTATGGCACAACTAAAATATCACCTAAAGTAATTAAAATATGCAAAAATAAACACAGATTTAGAAACTAAAACATAAAAAATGTAGCTACTACCTGTAAAAATTTAAGAGCTCATAAAACCAAATAAAAGCAACAGAGACGGAAGGCTGTCGAGTAATAGATAAAAATGCATTAAAATGCCGTTTACAGCATAACAGACTACCTGCAATGATAAATATTCATGCAAATATCCACACATCCTGGATTCCTTGTAAAAAGGAAAATAAGAACGCGGTTAGATTATAGGCTGTTGTGTATTTGTATTGTATACCTCCGTCGCTTTCTTTGTTTAGTGATCTGGGCTTTTGTTAGCAGAACTGTGGCGTCGCGTCGATTTATTAGTTTGTAAATTAAAAAATATTAAAAAATCTAATCAGTTTCACGCTGTATTCCGCACACAGCAGGGTAGGCAGAGGGAACTTAGTGTTAAGACACTCCGTTCCCCACTTTCCGCCGAGTTCTGGAGGCATTGCGTGTTGAGTGGCGGAACTCAGCGCCTCGCTTTGCCTCAACACCAAAGCGAAGAAACGAAAATATAAATGTAAATAAATATTTCACTTCCTCGAGTGGGGATCGAACCCACAACCAGTCGATTTTACAGTCACATTTTGTACCCCTGCGCTACGACTGACAAAAATTACGTTTTTATTAATAACATTATTTTTTATTAGACATTTCGAAAGAAAGAAATGCACGTGTCAAAAAAGGAAATCGTGATCATTAAACATAAAAAAAATATAATAAAAGTTAAATATGCTATTTTCAAGCAAAAGCCAGAACCAAGGTTTAGAAAAATATTCAGCATTATAGTATTTATTATGTTATATTTATGTTTTAGTTAACAAGCCGTATATTGTTATGACCACATATGGTAATGGATTGTTAGAGACATGCCTTGTGTCTCTCACTCTGAGACACATTAAGACACTCTGTTTTATTTTATATTGACTTTGCTAGCCGAACGTTGGTTTGGACTGATCGCAAGAATTAAAAAAAATCATCAAAAATCATCTCGAAGGGAAACTAGAAGGGAATTACCCAATAATTGCATCCACTAATATATTAGGACAGTTCTCAACTAAGCAAAATTAAGATAAACTTAAAAAAAAATCGATTAAATCAGCTTCACACTGTATCCCGCACACAGCAGGGTAGGCAGAGGGTACCTAGTGTTAAAACACTCCATTCTCCACTTTCCGCCAATTTTTTTGGAGGTATTGAGTGGCGGAAATCAACGCCGCGCTTTGCCTCGACATCAGAGCGAAGAAATGGAAATATAAATTTTAAGTAAATATTTTCTCTCCTCGAGTGGGGATCAAACCCACAACCAGTCGCGTTTACAGTCACACTTTGTGCCCCTGCGCCACGACTAGACTCAAGATAAATTTTGTTAAAATTATAATTCATACTCTATAAACTTTACTCTACTCTAGTTATTATCTTAAGATAGAAGAATGTATCAAACCTTAAATATAAAAATCTTATTTCTAGATTCTTTCGGGATTTTCATTAATATGTTATTTTACAATACAGTACATGATATTTTTGTACATTTCCTGTATTTTGATTGTTAATGTCTTAGATATAGGCCATTTAAAGTTATGAAAAAGAGTGTTATTTAATGTTGCACCTTAGTAAATATAACAAAGAATTTAATAAATATTTAGTAGTGATTTTTTTTTTAATTATTTCGACTTACTATTTTAACATTTGTTCTGAAAAACTGTAACTTTTTGTTCACAATTTGTATATACATACGTTCGTCATAGCATTTTTAAGATATTGTTTCCAATTGATAGTTTTATTCTACGGAAACAAAACAGACGACAGCCATAGTGCAATGAAATTATAATAATCTCTCCGTACACGGAAGGAGTCACCCAGTTCGATTACAATACAAAAGGAAAAGGAAAATAAAGTTTATATTAAAATGCAAATATCATTCGCGTTCATCGATTAACCACTAACTATTTACGATAATATCTCCATTATGTATAATGTCCACAATTCTGCAAATAAATTTAAATATAATAAGCTATTAATTTAAATATAATAAGTAATTATTTTATTTATAGAAAATAAATATTTTTCTACGTAGCATATAATTAGTTGAAAAACAAAAACAATAATTCATATAAGAAAATTATATAAATAATGAGCTTTTTGTAAAATGTAGATGGAGACCTATCTGCCTGTTCTGCTATGTGCGGGATAGCAGCGTGAAGCACGAGAAAAATAAAAACAAAATAAACAAATGTAAATTCGTAAACATTAAAAATTATAAAATAAACAAAAGCTGTGTATCTATATTTTCATAAATATTTATTTTGTTATAAAAATTATTAAGGCAAAATCGAAACTTTTTGGTACAAAAAATGACAAAAATAAAAAAAAAATATTTATAATATATTCAATGCATTGAAAAAATACTTTACATGAAAATTTCAAAACTTATATTTATTTGTGAAGTGACAATTAATAATATCAATTAAACAATACACTAATTGTTTTAACACGTTTTAAGTATTTTAAATAAAATCAGCTTCACGCTGTATCCCGCACACTGCAGGGTAGGCAGAGGGAGCCCAGTGTTAAGACACTGCGTTCCCCACTTTCTGCCGAATTCTGAAGGCATTGCGTGTTGAGTGGCAAAACTCAACGCCGCGCTTAACCTCGACACCAGAGCGAAGAAATGGAAATATAAATTTAAGTAAATATTTCATCTCCTCGAATGGGGATCGAACCCACAACCAGTCGGTTTTACAGTCACACCTCGTGCCGCTGCGCCACGACTGGCTGGTAAGTATTTTAAGTATCAAAAATACCGAAATTACAAAAAATATATATCATTATTATCATAATTCGTTCGAACGAATGCACGTCGAGACCACCAACGCCTTGTGAGGAATACTAACTAGATTATCAAAGAGGTTGATTCTTTTAATCGTGTTAATCAAAATGAATCGATATTTAAACAATTGGCAGGGTAGCGCACGACCGCCGTACATGATTAGGGATGGGCGTGCTTATCGGTGTTTATAATCGATATTTATATTTTTTAATAAATATATTTTGTGAAAGGATTTTAAAATATGAGAAGTATTGAGAAAATAATAGAAATTCAACTCGGGAAAATGTTCTGGCACTAAAAATAAATTTAGACAGCATTTGACTTTAATTAACATTAAGTATAGCGTGTGCATAGCAATAGTGGATAATGCCGAATAGTGTGAAAATTTTTAAATTTTAAATTTTTAAAATATTATACAAAAAACATATAATACAGTTAAAAAATATTATAAAAATTTATAATAGATCTATAAAATTTAGCCAATATCTTGCCTAAAATCGATAAAATAACTTTAAAAACTAATATAATCATATGGAACAAATAAGAAATGGCAATAAGGCGCCAATACGTTCCTCGACAACTCTACCAGCTCCACAGAGCGCACGACTATCATGTCATTTAGCCACGTGTCCACCGCTCATACACGACACGGGCTCACACCCTGAATTTAAAATAACCTTATAAAATTATTCTTTGTTTTCACCCTTTCCAATCAAATCGTACGCACGCTCTTTTAACACGTGCCCGGAACAAGTAGAGAATTTAAATCGGTTTTTTTTTTAATGTTACCGATTAAATACATAATAAGGGATGGTAACGGTACGATTGTATCGATATTCCTTTCGGACCGTTAGATGTCGATAACGGAATCGGCGTTGTTTGTGATCTCTTTTCGTAGGAAATAGACTTATGTTGAGAATATTAAGGTAGGTTTGAAAACAGGTGTGGAATCATCAGACAGACGCCGACATTTTTCATGTATACCTTCAATCGAAAAAAAGCTAGATTTGATTTGACGCTAATATAATTATAAATGTATTACATAAATAATATACATTTGAAAGCAAGCTTTTTACGCCGGATAAAATAATAAGCCAGTTGAAGAGATTTTTTTTACAAAGACGAATAAAACAATATAATATATGCTCCTCACTAATATATTTTTTAATGTTTTAAGAAATACAATATTGTGAGAGCTCTACGAGTTGATTTTTCCTCCAAAAATCCATTGCCTTAAGCACTGAGTGAAAAGAATTAAAATGATTAATATTACCATATTAAAATAAAATCCGGCCAATCGTAGGCAGGGACACAAGAGTGCGACTGTAACGCAAGAGTTGTGAGTTCGATTCCCATTTATATTATTATTTTTATTTGTGTGGCGTTAAGTTTCACCACTCAACACGCATTGCCTTAAAAATTGGAGAACAGAGTGTCTTAACACCAAGTTTCTTCCTGCCAACCCTGTTATATGTGGGATGCAGCGTGATGCCGAAAAAAAAAACTTCAGGTACATCAAAGTACTTCTAATATATATTTTGTTGTCTATGAATATTTACATTCTGTCACACTAGTCTTCGGGCACCACAGGTGCGGTAGGCGTATCTAATCTAACGTATCTAAGCTGACATTTCACTTAAAACATAAAATATTTTATTTCGCGAATTCATTTTTACCTTAAAAGCCTAACTGTAGGCTATTTTTAATACCTGTTTTGGGCACTGTTTAGTGTATATTGTGAACTTTATCTTGTGTAATTAATCTACTTACAGATTTTTTATTTCATTACTAACGAGAATTAAATAATAAACTATATAGAACTATATAGAATATATTTTGGTATTTTCACTCTCCATCCGCATATAACAGATTAGAAAGGGGAAACCTAGTGTTAAGACATTCCGTTCTCCACTTTTCGAGTTTTCGATATATTGCGTGTCGGGTGACGGAATTCAATAACGTGGCATGTCTCTAGGAAATAAAAATGATTCGTGCTTCTGCGCCACAACGGCTTTGAAACAAAAATACATTTAACTAAAAATTATAATTAATTTTAGATTTTAAATTAGATTTTTAATATAGTAACCTGACCTATAAATCCTGTCCTATAAAAGTCCTTCAATCCTGACCTATAAAATAACTTTTTTTTAAATTTGCTTTCCTTTTATCTCATTTTTTTTAAACTTTACGCTGTATCCTGCACAGAAGGGTAGGTAGAGGGAACCTAGTGTTAAGACACTCCGTTGCTCACTTTCTCCCGAGTTTTGGAGGCATTGCGTGTTGAGTGGCGGAACTTAACGCCGCGCTTTGCCCCAACACCAGAGCGAAGAAATGGAAATATTCATGTAAATAAATATTTCATCTCCTCGAGTGGGGATCGAACCCACAACCAGTCGATTTTGCAGTCACACTTTGTGTCTCTGCAAAATGACTGGCCTCCTTTCCTGACCTTTTATCTCATGGCTCCGTGAATTAAGCATTCAAAAAATATGATTTCTCCTTAATATTTTTGATATAAAAACTGTATAGGTCTGACTGCAAACGCGATGGTTGTGTATTCTATCGCCACTCAGGGGAAAATATCGTTTTATTTCCCTAAAGTAGTGAAATTAAGAAAGTATAAGTCAGGTCGACTATTTCTGCTTCCAATACACGCTAGCGTCCCTCAAAGCTGCATGTTGTCCCCTACTCTCTTTCTTTTGCATATCAATGACATGTCAGAGGATTCTAGCATACATTGCTATACGGACAATAGTATAATGGACGCTGTATCGCTTTACGCTCATTTACATTTTTCCCATAAAAAAGTATTGAAAAATATTTTAAGAAACTTACTTACACCAGTCGTGGCGCAGCGGCACGAGGTATGACTGTAAAACCGACTGGTTGAGTTCTGCCACTCAACACGCAATGCCTCCAGAATTCGGCAGAAAGTGGGGAACGGAGTGTCTTAACACTAGGTTCCTTCTGCCTACCCTGCTGTGTGCGGGATACAGCGTGAAGCTGATTTTTTTTTTTTTTTTTACTTACACCCTTTGAATGGTTTCCAAGAGACATAGGTGCAAGTCCCTTTTCGTTATAATTTTTATACGTTTTCTAAAATAAATAAAAAGAAAAAAAAATCATTTTTCTACATCTACATTCTTACAGCAACAATAAATAAGCTTTTCTAAAGTCATCACTATATTTTTTTTTTCACAAAAAGAATATTACTATTTTTTTATATTTTCATAATCATATTTATATTATTATTTATATTTTATATTATGTACTAATTTACTATAGCAACGACATCTATAATCACAGCAACGATATAGCAAGTAGTCTCACAACAAAATTATATTTCCAAGTTAGTTTAAAAAACTTTCAACAGATGGCGAATATAAAAAAAAATAAAAACAATGAAAAAAAATAAAAAAAATAAAATACAATAAAAAATTTAAAATATTAAAACAATTTTCATTAAAAATGAGTTCCTAAATATATTTAGTTAGTAATTCATAGAACGGATGTTAAATTGGCATCTTTCGCTTGAAAATAATTCTTTTGGTCTTCACAAACGAGTGTATCGATGACCTGAAAATCTAAAAAAAATATATAGTTATTAATAGTCCAATATACCAATTTTTACCACAACACCTTCAATTTCTTAACGCTATTAATTTCTGAGAAAAAAAGTGTAAGAAAAAATATGGACATCAGCTGCTATAAATTTTTCTACTTCTAAAAGTAAACTAAAAGGCAACACTAGACAAAAAAAATCGCAACCACATATCTTTATCAAATTGATTAAATATTGTCATGCGCGGTGTTGAGCTCCGCCACTCAACACGCAATGCCTCTAAAAATCGGCGAAATGAAGTGTCTTAACACTAGATTCCCTCGGCGTATCACAGTGGGATGTACAGGGTGAAACGTGAAAATGAAAATGAAAAAAAATCTCAATATTATCGACACTTTTCACCTTCGGATGTACTCGTAGCACTCCACTTTCATTCAAGCAAAAGGAATTTACCGATGTCGATACCAAAAAAAATATTTATACTTTGAACGACACGAAAAACAGAACATAAATAAATGTTAACAATATGGAACCAAATCTATTCACAAGATTGGAACCAAATCCATTTGTATATATCAAAATTCGTTTTATATTTACAAGAAGAATGAAGAGTCTTGACACTATGTTCTATCTGCCTATCCTGATTATGCGGGATTAAGCGTGAAACTGAAAAAAACAATATAATAGTACTAACATCCCTTTTTCAGGCAGTTCACTTTATGAAATGTACACATATCTTCAAATTCTGCTAGGAAGGTCTCGAAGACATCGTAGCCACATACTTTATCACCGCCCGGAGTGCATATTCGCAATTTGTAGCAATGAAATTGAGCGTATCTCTCTCTTACTAGCGGACTGTCGTCGTAGTTGGGATGCTATGAGATTATTTAATTTTAATTTTTTTAATGTTTGAGGTCACTTGTGGCGCAGGGGCACAAGCGTGTGAGTGTAAACGCCTATTATATTATATATTGCCTATCGAGGAAATGTAAATGAAATATTTAATATTTTCCTTTTCTGAATGAAGTGTCTTAACACTAGATTCCCAGGTTCCCTCTGCCTACCATGTGATGTGAGGGAAACAGCGTGATGCTAAAAAACAATAATTTAAAATCAATTCAACAAATTAAATCAAATTAATATCACTCAATCTAAATTGTGATTCAGAAGTAACGTCATGTCGTTCTTGTAGGTTCTAATACAATAGAAATTGTAAATTTACATTGACTTTAAAAATTCGACGTGAAAAGTAATTTTGCTTTGTACAAGCATTCCAAGTGACCTCCTTTCCCCATATTAGATTTGGAATGTTGCTCGAACTATGCACCGAATATTTAAATTTTCGGTAAATATTTGAAACAGTAGGCTAATACTTGCTGAGAACACATGCAAGGAATCTAAAGCTTCTAAAAAAGAAATTAAATCAGCTTCACGCTATATCCCGCACTCAGCAGGATAGCCACAGGGAACTTAGTGTTGAGACACTTCGACATTGGTGGATATACCTACTTTATTCACTGTTATTTTATTAAAATTGTGCAAAAAATGCTTACTAAAATTATACATTATTATTAATTTGGCTACAACATAACACTAAATCTAAGCGGGCGAAGCCGCGCCTGTGTTGCTAGCATTTTACATATGAACACTTACGTTAGTAAGTGGTGAACCATTGGTGCATATAGAAAGTAAAGCTGTAAAATTAATTATTTATATGATAAATAAACTTCAAAACGTACATATTTTTTTATTAATTCTTTTTTAGATCTTTAAAAGATCAGCAATTACCAAAACACTCACCAAAATGAAAAATGTTATATAAATTCATAATAAATAACATTACTGACTTCCACAGTTGAAACGAACAAATGGTAAACAATCTTAGCTATCATAAATGATCAGAAATAAAAAGCAAATTATACGCTCGAAAGAATTTAATATCTTCTACAGAACTTCACGTCGGTAACTGTGAAATCTGAAAAGGATTTTATTAATTATCTACATTACACACGCCATTGTACTGTTTTCCGCATTCTGGAGGCTTTGCGTGTTGAATGATGAAACTCAACGTCGCAATTTGCCGCCAAAGCCAAAGCGGAGAAATGAAAATATAAATTTAAATAAATATTTCATTTCTTCGAGTGGGAATCAAACCCACAATCAAACTCGTTATATTATTATAAATTACATGGATATTATTATAAATATGAATGTTTGTGGTGATAGATATTTTTTCCACTTTCACGCAAAAACAACTAAACAGATTTAAATGAAACTTTATTTGTTAAAAAGTTGCTAACTCACTTACTTTAATTATTCGGGACAAAAAAAAATGACACTTTTATGCTCAATGATTAATTAGGAGTCAGGGTAGTTTTGCTAGATCCTTTGCAAATATTTTTTAGCTTCACGTGGATCCCGCACATAACAGGGTAGGGAAAGGGGTAACCTAGTGACTCCATTCCCATTAAGACACTTCCATTTCCCATTTTCCACCAAATTCTGGAGACAGTGGCGGAACTCAACGCCGCGTTTGCCTCGTGTCCAGAGCAAAGTAATAAAAATATTATTTTTTCATTACCTCTAGTGACCCCGTCTACAAACGACCTAACAATATTTACTTAAAATTTACGAAAAAAAAGCCATATTTTAGGAAAAAAAAATGTCCTTCTTACCATGTTCAAAGTCACAATTATATTTATACAAATCACAAGCGCTACTAAACTTCCTTTTCTTATTGAGGCGGCGGTCTCTCCCGCACACGGTGTTTGCATCTGTCCGACAATACCTGGCACGCCAGCACCAATACTCCTTGATTACCGGAGCTTTGCCCGCCTGTATCGTTGGAATTGTTCTCTGAACATAAAATTATAATTATTTAAAAATATCATAAATGTAGGTATTGTGGTCAGTCATAGCACAGGGACATAAGGTCGTGGATTCGATACCCACTCGCGGAAATTAAATATTAAATATTTTCATTTCCTCGCTCTGGTAATAAGGCAAAGTGGAACGTTGAGTTCCTCTATTCATTACGCACCAGATATTTCCAGATATTCACCAGAATTCAGCGAAAATTAGGGAACAGTAGTGTCTTAACACTAGATTCCAAGGTTCACTTTGCCTACCCTGCTATGAGCAAAAGCGTAGGGATAGCGTATATGTTGCGCGAAGCTAAAAAAATAAATTAATAAATACGTATCTATAACATATTGTTAAGATAAATCAACGTTGCTGACACAACAAATACAAACTTAATAGATAAGCAATTTTTTTTCATTTTATTTAAAAAAAAATTAAAAGATATCTTTAATTTGTACACGACCATTCATTACAAAATTAATTAGAATCTGTACAGAGGTTGAGGCCGGTCGTGGCGCAGCGGCACGAGGTGTGACTGCGAAACCGACTGGTTGTGGGTTCGATCCAAACTCGAGGAGATGAAATATTTACTTAAATTTATATTTCCATTTCTTCGCTCTGGTGCCGAGGTTAAGCGCGGCGTTGAGTTCTGCCACTCAACACGCAATGCCTCCAGAATTCGGCAGAAAGTGGGGAACGGAGTGTCTTAACACTAGGTTCCCCCTGCCTACCCTGCTGTGTGCGGGATATAGCGTGAAGCTAATTTAATTTTTAATTTAATTTTTGTACAGAGGTGATTGGACAACAGATAAACCTACATACAGAATATTATGTAACCCACATAATTTATGCTAATCTGATCAATATATCTTTATCTATTATTATTTGGAGACGACTGAGCTTAATAATATATTCAAACAAAAATATTTTTTTTTAAAATGGGCTATTTCTATATTATATATAACAATGTTTAAATAATGTATAAATAGTATTATATACATAGAGTATAAATAGGTGCCATTTCCGCTTAAAATAATCTCGCATAAAAAACTTATAATTATAATTTGTCGTCCACACAAAATCGAATAAAACAATAAAATATATATTTAAAAACTTTAATTGTCAATATAATAACTTAATCATTATTATTATTTTCCGTTTTTTACTAATCATCACCGTCGTCTCCACTTTCTGGCTCTCCCTTAAGAGCAACAGCTTGACCTTTATTTACGTTTTCACCTTGATGATCGTCATCGTCATCATTTTCCTCTACAGTTCCTTTTGTTTTCATATTCTCAGATTTCTCTTTTTCCGCAGATCCTTTTTCTTCATTTGAAACATCTGTCTTGTTATCATGGCCCGCGGTTTGCTCTTCTATCGGTGGTAGGTTTTCGCATATTTCAGGGTCCACCTTTTTGAAATCTGTAAATTAAACTCTACATTATTAGTAATATATAAAAAAAAATCAGCTTCACGCTGTATCCCGCACACAGCAGGGTAGGCAGAGGGAACCTAGTGTTAAGACACTCCGCTCCCTACTTTCTGCCGAATTCTGGGTCTTTTGCGTGTTGAGTGGCAGAGCTCAACGCCGTGCTTAGCCTCGACACCAGAGCGAAGAAATGGAAATATAAATTTAAGTAAATATTTCACTTCCTCGAGTGGAGATCGAACCCACAACCGTCCCCACAATGTCGATTTACAAATTCAAATTCAAATTCAAATTCAAATAATTTTATTCAAAATAAGAAGTTACATGCTTCATTTTTTGAACGTCAAATTTACCACCAGTTCACTAAAATTAATGCCTCAGACCTGAGAAGAACCGGCGCAAGAAACTCAGCGGGACCTATTTTTTAAAATCAATTTTAAACAAATACATATTTAATTATTTGTGACAATGATACCTTTGAAACAGACTGGAGCGAGCATTTCATTCC
>JAATLQ010036553.1:0-39907 GCA_013421005.1 Heliconius erato x Heliconius himera | reverse complement strand
ATTGCGTGTTGAGTGGCAGAACTCAACGCCGCGCTTAACCTCGACACCAGAGCGAAGAAATGGAAATATAAATTTAAATAAATATTTCATCTCCTCGAGTGGGGATTGAACCCACAACCAGTCGGTTTTGCAGTCACACCTCGTGCCGCTGCGCCACGACCGGCCTCAAAATACTTATGTTATTGTATTATTATCATTTTCTGAGTTATGTTGAAGTTGAGTTAAGTTCAACTCATAGTGCCCTGAATTCATGTAAAAATCTAATAATCAGTGTCTTAACACTAGGATTGCTTCTGCCTTTTTTGTTGTATATAGGATTAAGAATGATTAAAATGTTATGTTAGATAATCAACAGATTATTGGCCCTTGCCAGCTCTCCCATGAGGTAAGCCAGAATTCGGCAGAAAGTGAGGAACAGTGTCTCAACACTAGGTTCCCTCTGCCTACCCTGCTGTGTGCGGGATACAGCGCGAATTCTATATTTAGCATTTTTTTTTTTCTTATTTCAGCCTACATAAAGAAGTTAAAGCGTCCGATTTGAAACGACCACGGGTTGGTTCTACGTCACAGCCGTCGCCAGTTATAACCAATGTACCACAATATACAGAAACACTACAGTTCCCAAGCTCCCTTACAGTAACTACTTCTATCAAAACTATAGAAAATATTGACGAAAAAGACAAATATAAAGCTAATACTACAATATCACCTAACAATTTTACTATTAATAAGGAATTGATAATAGAAAAAACAGAAGATAGAAAACGAGAAGATGTATACAAAAGAGAAGATATACCTAATAATATAGGCAGTATAACAATAACACCGGTCAATACGCAAAAAGATAAAAAAATAAGTGATAAATCTAAAGAGGCATTAATACGAGTAAAATCACCAGCCGCTCTCAATGAAATGGTACATAAAAAGGATAAAGTTAAGAAACCGGAGAAAACGAAGAATATTGATACTCCATTACATATTGATACTAATATTTCTAATAAGAAAGATTTAACAAGCCCCAAAAATAAGGAGGAAATTTCCCAAAAACATATTGAAAATTTGAGAATGATGGAGAATAATATTCCCAGACCCAGTTTAGTTTCAGTTCACCATTCACCAACATTTGTCAAACCTGATAAGAGACCGCCAGAAGTCAAGAAAAAAAAGGAAATTATTATAGTGTCAGATATCAATCCCTTAGATGATAACATACAAGAACCAGTCAATTTAGATGATAGTAGCAGTGATTTAGAGATAGTGGAGGACAAGTTGGACAAAAGTGTGAACACCAAGTGTCAAAGTGAAGTGCCTTGCAAGGACAAAGTGAAAGTGAACAGCGTAAATGAGAACACAAGTGTGAGTGTTAGTGATGCAGATGAGATCACCGAGGAGGATATTGCTGGGCTCACGAGAAGTATACAGGATATGAAGGTTAGTTTGTTTGTTTGTCTTTTTTTCACACCACAAGTGATTGGGCAGGTTACTAAAGTCAATTTTTATAGCTTATATTAATTTCACTAAATCAAAGAATTTGAACCTCTGGCTACCCCATACATAATATATAACACTATATATAATTACATATTATATATACGCATAAGCTATGTTTTGACTTATTATATTGAATTAATATTTACTTTCTTTTCTCTCTCTCTCTCTCTCTTTCTCTCTCACTAAGTGTCACTTAAATTGCATAAATTCTACCTTACATTTGCATTGTAATAACATAATTAAGTAATTATATACAATAGAAAAAAACCTGATCTATTTATAGAGTTTTAATGTTTCGACAAACAAATTCCCTATATATATAAAGTTTAAAATATGAAACAAAATGCATACCTATAGTAGAGACTGACTACTCTAAAGCTGAACTTACAAACACATACATAAGTGTAATTACAATAACATGCTGTTTGTCATTTGTCACTCTGTAGAGGTCACAGCAAAAACTAGCATTGCCAAAAAATGTATAAGAAAATTATAAATACCTAGATAATACAACTTATAGGATTTATCGACCAAATGGTGAATAAATGCCTCAAAAGTGACTGAGACACAAGCTTGCAGTAAAATCGCAACACAATCACTAAACTAAAATTAATGTGAACAAATATTTACTATATTTACAATATTTAAAATGAATTAAAAAAAATTACACTTTTACACAGACAAATTTAGTGGAGATGTGTTCATTTTTAAACTGGATAGTCTCTATTCAAAAAACTTTCCAATGAGAATGCTTTCAATTACATCCAATAATTATATTATTGTAGACCTAGACATAAATATATAAAAAGATGGTTTTTTCACTCTTATGATAAATTCATTCATTAAAAGAAATAAATGAAAAATTATATTATTTATTTATTATTTGTTCTAATTCTTTTTTTCCTGATGCTATTTTTGTATGTATAATATTGTGATTACCTATTTGTATGTGTTGTAAGTTCACTTTGAGAAGTAGAGGTCTTTCTTTCTGTTTCTACATATATTTGTTTTAATTTGCAATATTAGTAGTGTTTTGAAAAAAGTGAGGATGTTTTCCGAAATTCAACTTTCAATTAAATGATATATATAAATATACAATATATAACTTGGTTAGTAGAAAAGAATAATAAAATATAGATAGTCAAATATCTGGATTCCATATAAATAAATTGGCTTACATTGTGTTGTATTTTATTAAACTAGAGATTTTTAAGTTCGCAAAAATGGTTCTAATAACTAGCTGTGCCTGCCACATTGTCTGCAAGGGCAAGTAAAGAAGACATATTTAATAAAAAATTTAAGATTGTGCCAATTTTATAAAATTGTTATATATTTTTGTTTATAGCAATTTTGCCAAACACAATAAGTTAAAATAATAAAAAAGTTTTGTTTTCATGAACCAATTAAACAAAATATTAAATGTTATGTAAAGTGAAAAACTGCATTTAAATTGGTTTATCAATTTCTGAGACTAATGTGCACAAATACGTAAAATAATTTTGAAAATAATTATTCTTGGCTCTTGTTCTTTGGATATTCTGATTATATGTATAGTATGTGTAGTGTATAGATTCTAACTCCTCATAAGTCTGTTAACTTATCCAAATGTAAAAAAACACTTTGTTTGGATTTTTTATACTATTCTTAACCATCTATGTACAATTGAAAGAAGAAAAACAATTTTATAACAAACAGTTTTATAACAATATAAATATATTTTTACTGTTTGAATTATTTACTATCATATTATAAAGTGCTGCCACTCAACATGCAATGCCTCAAACAATTCGGCAGAAAGTGGGGAATGGAGTGTCTTAACACTATCCTGCTATATGTGGACTATGTGAAAAAAAAATATAAATGTTATTTTTTTTATAAAAAAAGTTTTGCTAATACAAATATTATATTTTAGACACTTGAATAACACTTGAGTGTGAAACTCAACATGTCATTTGTGATTTGAGTAACATTAGATAAATTATACAAGCATGTATAAATAATAGTAAAGTTTTAATAGGTGGTGCATCTAACTATTTTAAATATGTTTTTTGCTTAAGTACTTTTGTATTTGTATTTTTTTTGTTATATATGTATATTTTTTATTTCAGAATTCACAAGAGCTGCCAAATTTAAATTGTAATTATGGGAGTGTTATTACAAGTAAGCATTCATTTTAATTTATATTTAATTCATTAATTCTACTTTTTCGAAGTTTCTCTGATTATATATGATTTGTTTTTTGTTTTTTTATGTAATGTGTATTTTATATACTGAATTGAATATTATATAAAAAAAATTCTAATTTACCTAAGGTTGTGGGCGAAAGTAATTCCTTATTGGGTGTTAAAATGTCTAGATTGTTTTTTAAATTTAAATATGACAGTAAATTTTATTATTTTTAATAATTATAATTATATTTATTTAGGTTTAATATTATTTTTATTAGAGTTAGCTATATATTTGACAATCTGTATAAAGATATGTGTTTTGTGAGATTTAATAAAAGTTAAATTGTAATTAACATAGCCAAGTACCATTATTATTATAAACTCCTTTCTGTATGCTAAAATTTCTTTAAACAATTACCTTATACCCCCATAATGATACTAATTGCTTAAAATTATCATATCAATTATATCAATTTAATGACAATTAAGTCGTAATTAACATTTCAAAGTATGTCTATTTATTATATTTAATACAAATTTTCCTCACAAAGGCCCGAGAAGCAAGAGCAAAAACACATACAGCAGAACAGACTCGCGGTCTAAAGACAATCTGTAAGTTTGTCTGTAACTATTGAATTAGCTTGCTAACTTTGTTTAGTCTATGTTTTTTTGTAATTTCAAAGTGGTAATCCATCCAAAATCCAAAAAGAAGTTTATTGATGTTGCAAAGTTGCTATTAATAATTCTTTAGCTTGTTTTACTTACTTTCTTATAAGAGTTATGTTGAATATCATAATAATAATTATAAATAACATATACACCTTTGAGTACATATTCAAAAGTATTTTATTTTTTAGTTGCTCCTTAGATATTTTTTATGACTAATATATAATATATTTTTAGTAAAATAATGAACTTAAAAGTTAGCAAGTTAATTTCAATTTGTGGCTAACATGTCATGCTTGCTGAATTATGTTATCTATGGTAGAGACAAGTTAATATTTAAAAAAAAACTATTTAGAAATTAAAGGAATGTGGTACTTACTAGAAATAATATCATGTAAATTGTCGAAAAAAATACTTGTCAACGAATGCTACAAGCGATATAGAATCATCACAAATCACCCAAATATTTTAGATTATTTTCTCATATTTCATGTTTTGAAAATTTCAAAGTACAAAAAAAAACCTTTTCTGTGGTTTTTTTAATATATAAATATATTTCTATAATATAGATAAAATAATAAATAAAGAAGACAGGTAATTAAGTTTTTTGTCAATAAATTTCAAGTTTATTTTAAATAACATAAAATCTTGGTAAATTCCATGTAACATGTCTCTACCTATATATGTACGAGCTTCCTATGTATATCACATTACATTAAATTTCATTCAATTGACATTGACCATATTTTTTTTATATTACTCAAAATAAACATAAGTTAATCTCAATAATAAAAATAGATCTTAACACTAGGTTCCCAGGTTCCCTCTGCCTACACTGCTATATGCTGGATAGAGCGACAAACTAAAAAAATATAATAATGTAATAAAAAAATAACATTTATTGTATGAAAAATGTTTCATTGAATTATGCATTATTTTATTTATCAAATTATATTTGTGCTTTCTCTTCATGACATTATTTTTATACATATTTTTTGTACTTCTCATATTTGAATAACAATTTTATTTTTAAAGGCTATTTAAAATTAGTGCAAATAGGAATTCTGTTCACGTAAGACATACCGCAGGGGCACAAGCGGGTGACTGTAAGGGGACCGGTTGTGATTTCGATCCCACTTGAGGAAATTAAATTTTTAATATTTTCATTTCTCATTCTGGTCTCGACATCAAGTGCGGTGTTGAGTTCCGCCACTCGACACGCATTGCCTCCAGAATTCGGTGGAGAGTGGGGAGCGGAATGTATTAACACTAGGCTCCGTCTGCCTTCACTACATGCGGAATACAGAGTGAAGCTGAGAAAAATATTTTTATCTGGTCTATTTTTAGTACTTTATTCATCTATAAATAATATAAACTTTATAAGTTTATATTATTTATAGATGCAATAAGCTTATAAGCAGAAATGTCACAATATGACAAAACTTTTCCTTTAAATATTATTTAAGTAACTTTAATAACTTGTTATAAAGTATAAAAAAAATATTAACTTGTTTTTTATATTACAAAAAAAATATATTTTTTTATTTAGGATGTCTTCTAATTAACGCGAGATAAAATAATTATAAATATATTTTTAGAACGATGTACTGTTTTGTTTTTGTATTCAAAATAAAAAAAAGTCGAAGTCAAAGGAAAATATAAAGTTTACAAAGTAATCATTTAAATTTTCTTTATTTTAAACTGATTTTTCAAAGTATAGATATTGAACTAATATAGAAATATTTTTTTGTATATAATATTAGCGTATCTAGAGATATTTTCAGGGGGGCTGTTCTTCAGCTTTGAACATTATTATACTTAGAAAAAAAGTGACTGACACATTTACATAAAGCATATTATATGTCACTACGTCATGTCATCATGCTTATGTAGTATTATCGTGTCATAATTAGTTTGACAGAATAACCTATAGTTGTTTAATTTGTTCCAGCGCAGAATGAAGAAAATACATTTTTTTGAACAAAATGGATGGATAGCATCACAGGTATATTCTATTTTTCTATATTGAATTAATTTTCTTTTTGTACTTATATTAATTATAGTTTTTTTTTTGTATTTATATTAATAAGTAAAGTTTAATAAAATGACTTAAACTAGTTTTCTTAAATTTGAAAATGTATTAAAAAACATTATGTAAATGCTGTTTCCGATCTCAAATTAATTATAATTATTTTTATAGCATAATATGATATTGAAAAATAAAATGTTTCTTTTTGTCCACAGAAAGACGTAAATTCGTTACTGCGCGATGAAGCGATGAAATGATATAATTGTTTTGAATGATATTTATTAGAAAGCAGCTTATTACTATAAGATATATAAAACTGGATCTACTGCCACGTCGCGAGATAACGAATAAATACATACAAAACATATAAATGCAAATAAATACACGTAAATACAGATAGCTATTATTTATAATAACTCTAAAATGTTATATTAATAACAAAATTGCATAAAAAGTGAGATATGTACCAAAAATATATGTGTTTTTTATATGTAGTTTTTTCTGAGCTTTACGTTGTATGCCGTATGGCAAGGTATGCAGTGGGAATCAAGTGTTAAGACACTCCACGCACTTCCCAATTAAGATATCATTGCATGTCGAGTGGCGTAACTCAACGCTGCGCTTTCTCTTGTTACCAGAACGCGGAGATGAAAATAATTCGTGTTTTCAAGTGAGAACCCAACAAACAGTCGTTTACATTCATGCCATTCAGTCATTGTAAATATTGTATAGTATATTGTTTAAAATCTAAAGTGACGCTATCTTAAAAAAATACAATTTATAAGAATTGGTCGAGGGCAACGGAGTGTTTTAAAACAAAGTTCCTACTGCCTACGCCGTGATAGGCGGGATACAGCGTGAAGCTGAAAAAGTCACTATTATTCTAAGGGTGATTTTTTTTATGTCATAAATTATGTAATTTAATATTTTTTAATGATTTGTGATAATTATTTTCTCGTGACGTGTTCAGTACAATATATAGTATTATAATTATAAATCTTTTAGTTTTAAGTTGTGTAACACAGTTTTGAACCAACTTTGTAATACATTTGGATTGTATTGCTAAAGAGATTTTTCTTTTCTTTTTTTTTCTTTATTTAAATAAGTGGACGTGTAAATTGGTATATTTTTTTATATTTCACAGTACGTATTTTTTTATTGTGAATATGTAATAAAATACATATATATATATATATATATATATATATATATATATATATATATATATATATATAAAGAACAACTTAATTTTGTTTAATATAAAACTAGCGACCCGTTCGCAGCGGCTTCCTCTTGTAGCATAGTCACTTAAAAAACCACATTTATACATTGAAAACTAACTGTTAGCAATTTTGTTGAATAAAATTCCATTAATTGATATAATTTTTTGGCGCATACATATTTTTATTTCAATTGCTTTATAAACCATAAAGGCACAGGTAAAAAATTAGAAACACACTTCTATTACATATATAAATGCCCCCAATAGTATTTTTTCTAAAAAATGTATGTACAGCGATGACAGCGATCCAGTTACATTTATTTTATATGGATAGATGAATTACATAAAGGTTTGTTGAATTGATAAATTTTGATCTTTAAATATTTGATTTTTACCCTAACATTATAAATGAAATGATAAAAGGATTGCTTAGATTTTGTACTTTTTTATAATCCATTTTTTACACAGAAAAAATAAACACCGTCATAAAAAATATATATTTAGGTAACTACGTCCTTTAATGGCCTAAAATAATGAAAAAATGTATGTTAATATTATTTTATATTACATAAAAATATACGCTTATTGGTCGTTAATTATTAAAAATAAATGTTTTTTTTTATTTTAAATCGAAAAATTATTTCAAAGTTGGTTCCAAACGAAAAGAAAAGCGACGCTAAAGCAGAAAACATTTGTATAGAAATTATGAAGAAAATAAGATTTTAGATTTTCGCGATTTTTACTATTTTAAATGAAACTATCCGGATTAATCGCGTATATTTAGAATTATAAAGATGTTTGGGAACCCCACGTTTCATTTAAAATTGTGAAGAAAAATTTATCGTTCCTACCGCGTCAGTGGGGAAAATGATGGGGAGACTTTTTAGTGTATTAAAGTTTTTTTTACTACAACTTGTATAAAAGTTGAGAATGACTCTTGTGGGTATTCTTTGTTTTTTTACATATTATTTATATGTATGAATAATGTTGGTATGTATGTATGTATGTATGTATGTATGTGTTTTTGGTGTCATATCTTGTGAATATTTTATTTGGCAAACGGAATGTTACTTTACTTATTTAAAAAAAAATCTCTTTTAGGTTTCAAATTATGGGTTTTCTTACTATGTATAGTATTTTTTTTAAAGAGTAATAGATTTGAAATTTTTATTAACTACAAAAATAATCGGATTTTCATGAAAAATCTTAACATTTATAGCCCTTGTGGGTAATTACTAAGATTTATTTATTTGCCGATACCAGTAATGTTCTTGACTTTCTGATTTGTTAAAATGTTTTTTTTCTATAATATGAAAATATTACACATACATACGTACATATATCCAAATATAAGGAATATCACACAAATAAGAATCACCTCATAATATTTTGTATAAAAATTACATATTATTATAGTTTAAAATAGTTTTTTCTTTTAAACACTACTATGTAATAGAACGATGCCCCACGACTTTCGATCTCTTATTCTCATTTTTATCGTGTTATTTCAAAGTGGCGACTTCATTTTATTTTTATTTCGTATGTAATATATATTTATATATATTTTCGCAAGACTACTACTATTAACTGGTAAATTTGATTTTGAAATGATGAATATATCGATGTAATGGTTTGGCTATTCATTTCAATATGTGCAGGTTCACGATTTTTCGTTGTTGTTGTTGTAAAAAAAAGTGAATTTGTCGAAATAAACATTTATTTGTATGTAAAAAAATCTATTTATGGGCTGAACATAATTTTTTTTATAACAAGATATAGAAAAATAAGTTTTATATTTAAAATATTTGCCACGTAATATTTATTTAATAATTTGATGTTCTACGAAAACGATATTTTTTTATTTATTAACACGTTTTTATGGTCGAGCTGCGTAAGAAAATTTATGAATCTGATTTTGAACCACTTATCATAACCACTGTAATACGTAAGGGTAGGCAGAGAGGAACGCCGCATTTTACCTTTTAACCAGAATGAGGAAATGAAAATGTTAAATATTTAATTTCCTCGAGATTGAACCCAAAACCTGTCGTGCTTACAGTGATGTATGTGCCCGTGCGCCACGACTGGCCCCTAGTATTCAATATGGATTGTGTTTTAAATTATTTTTAACTTTTTCAAAGTAAATGTTGTTTGGTATTTATTACAAGAGCAGGTAGTTTTTCATACAAATTTAAATAGCATTTACTTATTTAGTTTTTATAGATTACTAGCTTGTATCCACGGTGGTTTCGTATGCGATATCCAAGTTCAATCATTGAAACGATTACCGTAATCGAGGCCAGTCGTGGCGCAAAGGCGAACGACTAAACGCGGCAGGTTCCATCAGGGAATCTCATTTGCCTTGTTCTGGTAACGAGCAAAGCGTGACATCGCTTTCCGCCCCTCAACACAATGTCTTCATAATTCGGCGGTGGTGGTGGTAACACTAGGTTTCTTCTGCCTACCTAGCTATGTGCGGAATACAGTGTCAAACAAAAAAAAGATAACCGTGATGTAATATGCCTATAGATTTTTAGAAGATGCTATATTGTTCATACGTTTTTTTTGACACCAACATGGTTTCTTTATACTAATTTATGATGTCATTTGTTCAACATTTTCACTTTTTATATATATAGAAAATAAGAACATTAAAAAGTCTAGTAAATTTTATTTTATTTCAAATAAATGTTAATGTATTAAAAGTTTGTATGGTAATTATTTCCAAACAATATAAATGAAATGTCTGTATTTAAAATATTTATATGTACGTATATAAAAGCTAATACTGCCATTACAAGTATAAATATGAATATTGTAGTGTTTTTAACGTCGTGGGGCTCGTCTTGTTTTGTCGAGTTTGATTTCACGTTTTTTGTAATTATTGTGTAATTTACCTGATTCCAAATTATGTCCAATAAATATATTATGATAATGATAAATAAATATTTATAATGAATTCTTTTGTAGTTTTTGTTTCTTCTTTTTCGTATGTGTTCGTTGTGTTATTTTCTCTGATATATTAAAATTTGAGGCAATAGTATATATAATATATGAAATAATAATTTATATTTTCAAAAAATATATTAATATTTTAGGTAGGTTGTTAACTGGTTTTGTAAAGTATTTGTCAATTTTATTAATTTGAAGAATTATATATATCTATATATAGGATGGAAGTGTCAGCACCACGTTAAATGAAACCACAGTTTTAAATACTCTATAAAAGCCTAATACAATTTTTTTTGCCTAATACAAACCTAATACAATGTTTTTTTCAAACAAAATACATAATATAATTATTGTTGTAATATAAAACGCCATTTGTCAAGAACGACGCACGCACACAAACTGTTCCCGTAAAAGGAGCGCTGACTACCAAAACGCTGTGCTACCAAAATGTGTGTTTAAAAAATATATACTGAAACTACATGTTGGAAAAACAACAGGATACAAAATAAAACAAACCCACATTGTGTTTATAATTATTTTTTTATTAATTTTCACAAAATTATTTATTAAAAGCCACAATTGTAAGGCTTTTAAGCTGTTAAAGCGACGACGGTTTTTAAATTGAATCCCCACTTACAGTCGAAGTGAGACATACTCGCACTCGTGAGCTAGAACTGGAATTTAAGCTAACTATAAACTACTTTATAAATGTTTATATTTTATTTCATTATTATAGAAAATATTAACCGGCAAACGGCAGTCAAGCGTCGTACGGCGGCCGGAACGCACGGTCCGAACGCCGCGTCTAAAACGCCCGTCGCTATATATAAATACAATCTCGTGTAAACATTAATCTTATATATTATTGTGAATATAATTTTAATTATATTTTTAATTTACGTATAACAGCTCAGTGTTTTTGAATACAAGCAACATCGACTAGTATTTGTGTAGAAGCTAATTTGTGTTTTCTATACAATGATTTTGGCCACAGATTTCGTTTTGGAAAATCAGTGATAAATCATTGTTTGCTACATTTAGACTATTTAAAAGTACACCAAGTATTTTATTTTTCCCACTTAAAACGGTTTTCTTTATAGCGATTTAAATACAAATATATAATTATCGAAAGCTCAACGATTTCACACCCTTGTTATATGAGGCTATCTATACATATATTCGGCCGAGTGGCAAATAAATATTTTACCATCAATAATTTATTTAGAAGCTTAGAATTTTAAATATAAGGTGTTATAGTATTGCGGTTATATAATACAAAAAATATTTTTTATCTTTTGCAATACATAATTTTATACAAGCTTAAGCAAAAATAAACTCTTCACCTACACGTTATTTGTTACTTAACTCTAAAAAACTAGTCCTAGCCATCTTGACATCAATCCGAAATCAATAAGAGCGGTTTTTTTGTTATTTTCTTATTTATTACTCCATTAGAAGATAACCAATTACAACGGTAGTAGCAAGCTGTTTCATAATTATATCTGTATTTGAAGCAGTGACCCACGTTATAGTAACAACCACTAGGTATAAACCGCTCTTAGTATAACAATTTCTTCATACCGTGCTCACAATATTCCGCTAGAAATAGAATTTATTGCAATTAGGTAATAAATTCCATTTCTATACAACTTTACCGACCAACCATTTTGCTACACTAAAATTACCCACCGCTACATTTATATATACAACATACACTAATCAAATCATTCCATAATAAACTAAACGTTTGAAAATAAAAATTAAATTGTAAAATTGGTTTAGTCATATGCAATGAAACATTCATATAATATTTTTGAATATGATTCGTGAAAAAATATTTAATTAAGCAAAAAGGATGAAATTGTTATTATTAATAATTATATAGAAAAGTAAAAAACTTATTTACTATAAACAAAATAAATATTTCAAAATGACTTGCCAAACTGATTTCGTCTTTCATTTTATGTTTTTCTGTCATCTCAATGACTGACCAGCAATCATACCTTAATAAGTTAATATGTTTGCTGGTCAGTCATTGATTGACAGTTTTAATTTAAGTCAAAACTTTAAATTTAAATTTAATTTGAATTTAGACGAAGAAGTCTATTATTTTTTATTTATATACAGATAAAAACAATAAAAAGATTAAATAAATCCTTTTCGCAATAAATTTCCACGTTCAATACAAAATCGGTTTAAAATTTACAAAAATAAAATTACGACTAGTTCTATAAAGGTAACTATAATATCATTAAATATACGAGACCATCAATTTATCTAACACCGACAAGCTTTATACACGTGAAGCCAACAAACGTGAAACGTGATTACGTGTTAACGTGACAATGTGATTGCATGATAATTGTGAAACGTGATAGATATGTACGTTAATATTATGCAACGAAATTTAGTGTATTATTTTATTTATATTATCTTACACCTATTTGCATATTTTGGATTGTTAATATATTAAAATTTTGTAGGAAAATTTATAAGTAGCAGGATTTAAAGCCGTTTTGATTAATATGGACGGTATCAAATGCTGCTACGATAAATCCGCATAAAAATTTCAATATATATTATATAATTATTTATTATGTAATTTGTAGTGTTTTGTCTTTTTTAATGTGGTTTAATAAATAAATCTTATAAACCTATTAAATCTTAATCTCAACTCATTCTGAACGAAACGAAAGTAAGATTTGTGCTATAGAGACGTATTTTGAACGGCATTTGGATGTCAAAATGAAAAGTGCATTAAAATATAAAACAATCATTAACCGAGTAAAAAAATGTTATATTTATGTAAGTAAACATCTTAATAAAAGAAATCCAAGATATTTGTTATTTTTAAAAACATTGAATACTTCTAAAAATCGATTATATTAATCGCTATAGGTGGAATAATATTCGCATTAACAAATAATCGATTAATAAAAATATTCGTAGCGTTAGCATTTATTATAAACTGATATTATGGTTGTTTGCGCTAACTATAACTTGACTGACATCCAACAAATGTCATGACTGACCAGTAAACACAATTCTGATCATTTTGACTTACTGACTGTACACTCTAATCTTTATATTATAATAATATTAACATCAATACATTTTTCATATAATAACGATACTCGAAGCGTGCGCGAGTAGAGGCGGCAAAGGCTCGCTTACAGTAACGATTATGTCACGTCACAGCGACGTCATGTCACTGTCACAGTGACGGTGCTGTCACGTCACAGTTACAATGAAGCGGTGACGTCAAAGTGACATTGTGACCATGATTGCAGTCACTATGACAGTGACGTGGCGCTCACGTCACGGTTTTGTCACAGTCACGGTAACGGCTCGGTGTGTTGCGGTTTTTTTCGATGTCAACCGCTGGGAGCCAGCTGTAAAAAAAAGGAATTCAATAAAATTATTTCTTTCCAGTAAAATAAATAGTTTAGTTGTTAAATTATCTTATTTGTAGATTGATAGAAACATTATTATATTATTGTTTTTTTTATTAACCGTCGTACAATTATTGCACGCAATTAAAGAAGAAAATACACGTAAAAACTTATAGATATAGTGTAATTTTTAAGTGTTATGCTATTGTTTTGAACAGCACGTACAGCGTCCATCTGCTAACTTAGCCACACTTCATTTTTCGGTGTCTTAAATAATATCCTACTAATAAACTAACTTATTTTATAAATCGTATATAAACACTAATTAGTAATTACCATTGAAACCGCTCAAGAAGCGCGTCGTCCAGTCAACGAGCCCACAAAGGACTTAAGAGCTTGTCCTATAGAGGCGCGTCCGTCCGCGCCCGCACCCAGCATTGACCCTGGGACTGACCCGCCAAGTGAACCAGCTACCACTGAGCCGCCGTGAGCGTCCAGGCATTTTTGATAACGTAGCTGTGGGAAGAATTTTTATAGATAAGGATTTTTTATTGTATTTAAAAGCAATGAAAGTTTTGATAACATTATTTTTTTTGTTATTCATCGTTGTGGGTGCGATTCCCATTCGAGGATAAGAAATATTTATTTATTATTTTCTGGGTATTACTTTCTGGTAATACGCAATGCTTCCAGAATTCAGCGGGAAATAGGAAAAGGAAAGGTCCTGGGAACGGAGTGTACACTAGGATTTCAGGTTCCCTCTGTCTACCCTTCTATGTGCGGGATAGTGTGAAATTAAAAAAATATAAAATATGATGAAGTAAGTACAAATAGATACCAAAATCACATGCAAACATAAATAATAATTATATACTCATCCCACAAAGTAACGATCGTTACAATTGTACTCGAAATTTCAGTAGTTTCATTCATATAACTGCTACAGTTTTTCACATTTCATTGAAATATACGATGTAATGTGGGTGTGACCAATTTTACAGTAAACTGTTGCAGTGAACTGTTATACAATTAACCGCTTATTTCTTAATTGAAATAGTCCGAGTATTTGCCCAGTGCAAAAAGGTAACTCTTAAATTACAAAATCTGTTGTTTTAAATTTGATGTGAAAACTAAACATAATTTTTGCAACATAGAAAGTGATTTTCTTAATTTTCGTAATTAAAGTTTTCAGTACAAATAAAATGTCAGTACAAAAAATAACTGTAACAGTCAGTACAACCACAATTAATTAAACAAACCTTGCAAGCAGCCTCAACAGTCTTGCAGAGCGCCCCGGAGCTGGGCTCCGCGTGGAAGGCGTGCGCCACGAACGCGTCGTGCGGAGTGTGCACTATGAAGGCGCAACGCCGCACGTCGCGGCCGATGCCCAGGAAGGACAGGTAGCGGACCCGGCATTCTAGGATTGGTGTTGTTTCCTGTCAGTGATATAAAATAAATCGTAAGTAAACTAAAATGTTATGTTAACTTATTAATATAGATACATTACATTTAATAATACAAAATTACAATGTTTATAACATAGCTGATGATATAAATGAAGAAAAAAACATCACTTTCAGAGCAGTCCCTGCTTTTTATTTCCAATAAATAATAATAACTGCCCCTGTGAGAATCGAACCCAATTTAGCGTTAGTCAACGTACAAAGCAAAACGTATAGTCTATACGTTTTGTAATTTGATATATCCCATAAAAATAAACAAACAAAATCGTTTCTCACCCCCTCCTCGGTGACAGTGATCATAGAGGGCGCGACGGCGACGGCGACGGCGCGCCAGGCGGAGGGCGCGCGCGCGGCCGCGAGGCGCTCCAGCGCGTCGTTGAGCACGTCCATGCCGGTCGCGCGCGGCACCTCCGCGCTGCCCAGGTAGCGCGCGCGCACCGTCTTGCGGGGCTCCTCCATCGGCGTGGGGAACGACGCTCCTAAAAACGTTATTGTTGTCTAATTGTGTATTTATGCTTTAAAAAACAATGTTCAATTTGTTTAGGCAAGTTGGATTCAAAAAATACGAATCGACAATTTCTGAGAAAACACACACAATCCTCCAGAATTCGGCAGAAAATGGGGAACGGAGTGTCTTAACACTAGGTTCCCTCTGCCTAACCTGCAGTGTGCGGGATACAGCGTGAAGCTGATTTACTAATTTAAATGCATTTATCTTTTTTACCTCACATTTTGCGTTGACAAATGGGATATTTCCTGTATGTGACATATCTTGCCTTGCTACACTACAAGGCAAGATATGTCACTATACATAGCGCAAATTTATTTAAGAAATACTGTTTCACCCCAGAATAGTTTAGTGCCCACTCCAAAATGTTCACTAATAGCAAATTAAGACCGAAAAAATAAAAAAATATGCATTATAAAATACTGATCTAAAGCTAACATCAATGTCCCTTCTGGATAATATCTCTAGATGCGCGATCTATCCAAAATCTTACCCGACAACGGCCTCGGTCGTCTAGCAGCCGGCAGGTCCGTGGGACGGGGCGGGGGCTGCAAGGACCTCTCGATCATGATCCTCTTGCATATATCTCGTAAAGCATTCGCGATGGACCGCGCGGGCGCCTCACAACGGAACACGTGACACATGTGCTTGCGTGTCACTCTGTCGCGGGCTACGTACGCGAAGTCCCTGGATGTTTTGAGGTGAAATTATTAGTTATTGATGTATTTAGAAAAAAATCTAACTTTAAATTTAAAAAATTGCATTATTCTCATATACAGTCCGAAGCGGGAATAGACCACATTTTGTCTACTACTAAACGATATCAAGTCCTATTTATGTCATATTTTATCATTATTTAGCGTTAATAACTAGATGCCGAAACCAACCATTGCAAATGGATGGACTATGATATTATTAAAATATAAAAAAAATATATAATATACTTTTTAAATTGAAGTATTCGTAATTTAGGGTTAAGCCTTAATTTAAAGTAACATCTAAGTACATAGCTAATTCATAGTACCCGCATAAATTATTATTTATGCAAATTAAAATAACAAAATCCTCTTTTACACTACTTTCCTCTACTCGTATGTATGTATACTACTTTAAGATAATAAATTATATGTATTGGGACAAAAACAAATGACATATCTACGATATATATATCTAAAATGAACTCTAAATTCAATCGTTTCATACCTTTCACTAATCCAAGATGGCGTAGTAAAAAACAATTATTTATTAGTAATTTTTTGGTTAAAGTTCAAACTATATAAGATTGTACGTGAGGATCTACTTAGCTGATGATCTGGGACTTTGCAAGGAACAAATACTAGCGTGATACATATTGATTACGATTATATATTAATAAAATGTTTATTTTTCATTTAAAAGTAAAGTATGAATAGCCAGTTTTATTTTATGTAGTGCTTCAAGCGGATTTTTACTAATAATGAAAACCCTGTTGTGTTGCTTTAAGGCTAGAGACAATTTTTCATTTAGCATATTATAAATAAATATAAAAGAAAAGATTAATGATTTAATTACTGTAACCGTTTAGGTAGCTTAGCCCAAATCGGTAATGTAGATCGAATCAGATCAGAGTGTCTCAAAATAAAAAAAATAAACGAAATACAATTTATGAATTCATAAAAATTATTGGGGAAATATTTTTTGTAACTGTTTCCTTGTTACTGCACAATTGATTCTTTTTCATAAGTTTTGTAAAGTTATTTATTTTAATAAATTTAAATACAAATCCTTCCAAAAAGTAATTTCTCCTTGTACACAATAAACATTTATTTATAACTTAAAATTTCTTCCTAAAACTGATTTTCTGTTTGTATTAAGTAAACAATTATCTACGAGTATAAAACTTCGTTTAAAAAAAAAACAACATCAAAATATTTCCTACAAATATAGGGAGATAATAACAACATTATATAACCAATTAACTGCACCACAATTGACATGATCGACGACCACAATACACACAAAGGAGCGCAAAACATTCAAAATATGTTCACTTTACATTTAATAATAACAAAAAAAGAAACCAAAAATACTAATAAAAAAGAAACCAAAACAAACAACAAGGATAGAAAAGGCACGGACGACAAATCTGTGGCGCATAACAACTTAATAAAAAAAACTCACCGTCCATTGTCTCTGCCGACGCCCCACACGCGTATTGTGTGTATAGGTTGCGTGTGCAGAGTATTTAAACTCTCCGGATCGATTAGCTTCAGGGCACCGTCGTCTAGATCCATGAATAGATCTTTGCCCTGGAAATGATTGAGATCTTTATATTAACCTACTGGCCTTGATATATCAATTAGGTTAAATATATACATTAAGCTAGCATATGCTATTTATAAGTCATAATATTAAACATTCAATAAAAACTAAACGGATTCTATGATGATCATTCAAGCAACAAAAAAAACTTGCTCCTAATAGTTCTGAATATAGCTATCCAGATTTACTTCAAAAAGGTGAGCGGGGAACGGATCCTGTTAAGACTATGTGTCCGCCATTGCCACCTTGCTATATGCGGGATACAGTGTGAAGATAAAAAAAGAACTAAGCTATTTTAAAATTCTCAAGGCCATACTCACATCTCCCCAACGCCCGACCTGGTCCAAAAGATCATTGCGCCCAAGACTCAAGTCTACAATGCATTTGTTGACAGCACGGCTGGAGCGCTCAGGAGTTAGATCTGTTTCAGATATCTCCACCCAACCAAGGGAACGTACGAAGAATCTGACAGCACGGCCATCTTGTTCTGGACGGGCTGGGTAACTACGGCGCCTGAGGGAAGAGGTTTATGTAGTTATTTTTATGTATTCCAAACTTAAATATATAAATAGATTTATTTTTTGGAAAATAATTTAAAGTATAATACCTTAAATATATGTGAAATTTATTACTTTTCGACAATTGCTCATTTACAAGCATTTGCCACAAAATTGTCATGTCTTCAGGAGTAACAAAATTTAGGCAAGAGAAATATCGATTTTGTTTAAACCAAAAGAAACACATACTTATAAGCGACTTCCTCTCTTCGTTTCCTCTCAGCCTCTTGATGATCCTGATCCAAAGCACCACTAGTAGTACTTCTGGTAACGGACGATGTCATACCGCCCTCGTATTTAACGTCTGATAGGTTCGAGCAGTCCCTGACCATCGATATACGGGACTCTCGAGCTTCTATTGGCGGCATTTTGGGGATCTCCCGCTGGATAGTCCCGCTTTTTATGTGCCAGTAATATGGGCCATCATTGTCTGTAAGAAATAATAATTCCCAATAGGTCGGTGAAATTGAAAATTTTCATATATAATATATTTTTTTGTGATGGCAGCGACTAATAACGGTTGTGGGTTGTGTATATATATATGTGGGTTCTCACTTGGGGAATGAATTATTTTTATTTCTTCGCTCTGGTAACAAACAATACAAAGTGTTCTTTGAGAACTTTTGTTTTTTTATGCCAAAAAATACTCTTTAAAAAGAAATGTAAATAAATATATAAATGATTGCCATATGCATTGGTAACATTACGAAATTTTGAGTTTGTCATATGTGCCATATATTATTATGTTTTTGTATCTTGGCCGTGAGTGAACAACGCTTGATTCACCACTTGATATCCTACAAATTAAACTAATCTTGGAAATACAATATTCACCTTCATGTTTTTCCCACCCAGGAGGTAAAGTTTCTTTCTTTGGACGCAATTTAACAGGTATAGCGTAGAGGTCGTCGTTGGGCCCCTCTGCGCTGTGCGGTACTGAGCCGCAGTGGCTCTTCTCCGTGTCTTCTTGATCAGCCCTCTCCTTTTCGGGAGGGGGTGAATCCCCCCCGCCATTCTGTTGGGGCGGCGTGATGAGGCCGCTTTTTTCGCTATGGATATAAGATAAAAATATAAGTAAAAAAAATAGATAATAATCAAAAACTGATGAAACGTGATTTTGAAGTCCGCCACTCTAAGCCCACCGTCTCTGTTATTCAACGCAAAATGTAATGAAGTAATAGAGTGTTTTATCTAATATAATATTATATTAGACAAGTAGTAGACAATCTTGTCTACGAGAATATAATATTAATATTTTTAACATTCTTTTAATTTATTCCTCTCTCCATTACCTCTCATATCTAAATATTTTTTTACATTGTATGCCACATTATTATAAAACTGTGTAACTCTCTTGAAATTTTTTATATGTATAGGTAAGTACCTATTACATTTCCCCACTTTCTTTTTTTCTTTCTTTTTTCTTTTTCCCGCTGCAGAATTCGGTGGAAACTGGGGAACGGAGTGTCTTAACACTAGGTTACCTCTGCCTACCCTGCTGTGTGCGGGATACAGCGTGAAGCTGATTTAATTTTGATTTAATGCTTACTTCATAAATTTTGTCGCTAATGGTACTAAGGTAATACTTACTTAACCTTGTTCACAGGTGAAGACGCCTCGTCTTCCACTCTGCAAAGAAACAAACACGAATTCATCAGTAATATCACCAAAAAACATTACAGTACTTTATATTTCTTTATATCGACACAGCTTTTGACTCAAAACACGACGGTTATAGGTTCGATATCCACTCAAACTGAAACTAAAGTTACAGAAATGAGGGAAGTTTTAGATAGAAGTGCTACAAAATACGACTACCGTTCCAAACTGTCTCAACGTTAGCACGCACCACTAAACACTGAAAGCTAAAACTGAATTCACTAGGGCTTCTACGTGTCGCCTTACTATTAATCGTTTAATACAGATTAAAGACCGCTTCTTTTCTTTAATCTTGAGTTTTGGGTATTTTTGGGCGTTTTTGGGTGAACGACTGATTATTATGCCTTTTAAGCATTGGTTAGCATATGGTATTTTTCTTAATATGACATGTTTATTCTTTGTATTTATTTTAATAGACCGCCATTGGACCTATAAAATCTTGAAAAATGAAAAAGTAAGAATTAACATTAAATATTCTTCTATTCTCTTAAACAAAATCTTATAATATAATAGATAAAAAATTTATAACGCGACCGAGGACTCGACGCTTTAAAAATGAGAAAAAAATATCAAATTAAACTGCGACTTCTTGCGCATAGCAATTTTTTCCATTTTCAATTACTTTTTTATTTTCATTATTGTCTTGCGTCGGTTGGGTGGTTTCAAGTATTTATTAGTAACAATGGGGATTGTATATTTGTAACCATGTGAAATTACAAATCCATAATAATATTAAAAAACAAAAGAATTTGTTTGGCCGAACACACCAAACTCAGAAACTACTGTTTTGAATTGAAAAGTTATTTTTGTTGTTAGATATTCATTCCATTCAAGATTATATGCTATAATCACGTGAATTATTTCAATTTTACACAGTTATTTGTTTTAATCATAAGTCCTATGGGTATGGGAAGGGTCCTAGACCATTTCTATAGGATGCCCACTTCAGAAAAGTCTGGTGAATTATTAAATAAAAAAAACTCTACAAAACATCTCCAAAAAATATAATTGTATGAAAAACCAAACGTATCTGCGAAACATTATCTTGTCTTAACGGCAGTTGCCGAACTCCGGCCGTTACGGGAGGGTAAATTAGCGTCCCCACTTTACGACCAATCTCGGTTCTAATAGACAATTTGTACATTTTACGGCTTTTACGACTGTACAGTCGACAAAAACGTACTACACGTCGTGCTTTAACAACGAGTGGTGCTTTGTGGGATTAGTATATGATTATAAATTGGGTATACATGTGGCTTTAGTATGGATTTGTACTTCATCATAGATTATAGTTTTTGTAAGCTTCACGCTTTATCCCGCACATATCAGGGTAGCCAGAGGGAACTTGGTAATCCAGTGTTAAGATACTCCGTTGTTATTCCATTCTTTCTACAACTTTCCGTTTCCCATATTCTGCCGAATTCTGGAGGCGTTGCGTGCTGAGTGCACTAGCTACGGCATACGGTCTATTTCAGTTCGGTTTTTATTGGGAAATAATAATATATTGAAAGGAATAAGAAGCCAGTCGTGGCGCATAAGCACAAAGTGTGACTGTAAAAATCGACTGGTTATGGGTTCTATACTAGGAAAGAAATATAATACTTGTTTAAATTTATGTTTTAATTTCATCGCTCTGATATTGAGCCAAAGCGCGGCGTTGAGTTCCGCCACTCGACACATAATGCCTCCAGAATGTGGCGGAAAATCGGAAACGGAGTGTCTTAACACTAAGTTCCCTGTATATATATTTCAGAAGTCAACGCCGCACTTGATCTACCTATGTGAGTGGGGATCGACCTCACAAATTGTGCTCAAAGAATTTTAGAGAACTTAAAAATATTTTGTATACATATAAACATTATTTCATTTAAATGTAAATAAAGTCTAAAACAGCGTCTGGAAAAAGCTATAAAGATTCAACCGTGGCTGCTTTTATTTAACTACGGCTTTACGACACGTCGCCGGTTTCAAATAAACTGTTGGTAGGTACATGTGTGTAAACTTTCATATTACGTTACATTTTCTATATTTTAATTAGTATTATAAAATATTACTTGTCGCTCGTGTGTTATTTGGAAAAATTGGAAAATTTTTTTTTTTCTCGTTCTTGTGGGAATTTCCAGAAATCCTCTCTTAGTGCTTCCCTACACAGTACACTCTCTAACCTACCTACGACTACCTACAAACTTGAACTTCTAAGCCAATTGCAATTCTGTATAATCCGCCACTCACTCAGTAACGAAAGCATACAGCATGACTGGATGCGATAGGTGTGGATTCGATTCACTTTAAGGGAATGATAATTTTTATTAAATATTTTCATTTTATTGTATGTAAATGTGTCAGAATTGGCCATAAATTGTGAACAGTGATGTTTTATTTACTTTCTCACTAGCAAAAGTAAACAGAGTCACTCTTTATCTCACATAGTAAGGATAGGTAGTGTTAAAAATTTTTGTTAGGTTCACGCTTTACTTCACTTTTTATTATATTCCGCACAAAGGAGAGTAGGCAGGGGGTATTCACATTTAGACATTTCCATTCTCCACGATAGCTGAATTCTTGAGGCATTACGTATTTAATGACGGAAGTCAACACCGCGATTTGCCTCCTTATGAGAGTGAAGAAATTAAATTATAAAATATTTTACTCTCCGAATGGATATCAAAACCACAACCGTCGAGTTTACAATCGTACACTTGTGCCCCTGCGACACGACGGTCTTTTAAGATATTCCAATTCAAGACATTGCGTTTTAATTAGCGAAATTTAACGCCGCGCTTCGTTTTACCAGTAACTAGTAAGTTATAATCTGTACTATAATAAGTAAATAAAAAAACCTAAACAGAGGGGTGTGCCGCTCGACTGACACAGGAGGTAGACCGATGACCGCTCCAATGGTTTCAACAAAGTTGTAAGGCCTTTTAAACATTTACTTCGCAACCCTAATAAAATAAGAAGTTTCTTGAAATAGTGTTATATGAGTTACCAAGTTATGGTAGAGTACATACTTACATATGAATTAAGTATTCATTAAAATAAAATCAATATTAAAGTGAGTTAATTATAAAAGGTATACAATATATGAGGCCAGTGGTGGCGATCTTAATGAGAACGGAGTGTTTTAACACTAGAGGTCAAGGTTCCCTCTGCCTATTCTGCGTTTACGGGATGCAACGTGAATCAAAAACAATATATATCCATGAGTTAGAGCATAAACTAAATAAATAGAAGTTTTACTAAATAAAATGTTCCATTACTTTTTTTGCTGCACGCTGTATCCCACTCATACCAGGGTAGGCAGCGGGAACCTGGGAACTTAATGTGTAATAATACACTAATTTTTAATTTTAAAGACACGTAATATATTTAAAACTAAAAACTAGTGTGTATATTTAAAAAAATAAAAACGATAAACACTTAACTTATAGATTATCTATAATGATGTTTGTTTTAGAAACTTTCATAATCTGTGAAACTAACTTGCTAGATCAACATTACGAAATATAAGACAAGCTAGGAGATGACAGACACAATAACGTCATCTAAATAAATATAACGTTGTAAGAAAAATCTGCGACTGTATATTTCTTATTAAATATGTAATTAGGTAAACCTTTATAAGAAAATATGTTTTTTTGATTAATTAAAATTAAAAATAATAATCGAAATTGTAGTTGTGAGTTCGATTCCCACTCGGTGTAAAATTTATAGAGACACCATCAAAGTAACGTATAATCTGGACGTTGGTTAAATTGTAGAGAAATATCAATTGACATATATATATTTTTCAGCGGGATTTTAAAAATATATATAAGTCGCATTATTGCGTTATACAAAAGGAAGACGACGTCAAAAAAACATATATTCCAATAACAAACTATACCAACGAATGATTATGAATAAAAAATCAAAGCAATGTCGTTGCTAAAGCGTGACTTTTAATGCCTGCATAGAAGCAAACCCAGCTCGTAAAAGGATATAGGTACTTGTGCATTTATTTAAATTTAAAATTTATTTTAAAATTTAAAATTCTAAATAATGTCGAGGCAGGGTAGGCAGAGGGAACCAAATATTATGACACTCCGTTATATATTTTACACCTTATTTTAGATTCTATTATTTTCATTTCTCCATCTGTCGTCTCTCTGGCGTCGAATTCCGCCACTCAATATATAATGTCTCGAATTTGAGCGTGACATGGCAATCGGAGTGTTTTTCCACTACGTTCTCTCTGCTTACCCTTCTTTATGCGGGATACAAAGCTGAAAGTGGAAAAAATTATAATTTAAATGGATTAAATCTATATCTTTAAATAAGTACTTGTATCTTGTACTCTACTTTGTATTTTATGTTTACGACATTTTATTCATTTTGATCGAAACAGCACACTTTTTGGTCATTTCTTATTTTTTTCGTCAAATAAAAACATTGAGCTAATTTACATATAACTCAGTATGTTAATTTTCAAACTCTACAACAGTCATAAATTTTTGTTTCTAAAAATACGCCAGATCCTGTGGAAAACGTGAAAACGATTTTAAAAAGCCAATTAATATGCAGAGCCATTGCATTGATTTGCATCGAAGTTGCCCTAATCATTGCGCTATGCTAATAAAATTAAAAAAAAAGTGAGTGATGTTTCATTATTTGTTTAAGAATAAAAATATATATATTTATGAATGCAAACGGATTTATATTTTGAATTAATAAAAGGTATAGGAATTTACTGTGCAGTACCTATTGTTTGTTTTCACCTTTCATTTATACAATATTGCAAGGTATAGAATTGGAGTAGAATTAAGACACTGTTTTTCACATTCAGCCGAAAATCTAAATATTGAGTGTCGAGTGGTTTTATCGGATATACGTTTTATAAGATACATTATGACAGGGGCCTACCCGCAGCTTCATCTGCTTGAACTATACGATTATTTTATTTATATTATAAAATCCTGTTTAGGCGAGAAATTGGCTTGTTATTTAAGTATGCACAATGCAAAAAACTTAAAAACGTTTGCTTGTGTTTTAGTATCGTTTACATATCTGTATGCACTGAAAAAACACAAATATTCTGAAATCACAGACAGACACTCCAATTTTATTTATATGTAGATATGTCCAAAAACAGTGCAGATGTTTATATGGTTTTCTTAAAATAAACTGGTCACAACTTACTAACTTGTGAAGAATGAATCCCGTGGGAAGCTTTTCGTTCTTTAGAATTAAACTAAATCTGTAAACTGTATCACTGTAACAAATCTGTAAGATATATAAATCATATTATAATTTCATTTAAGAGTGTTAGAAATAAACTTAGTTAGTGCCACATGAGTCTAATATCGGGGTGTTATAAATTACAAGTATACATATATATTTTACAATTTGCATTTTAATTAATATTATGCTAGAGCCCACACATAGCAGGGAAGGGGAGGAAGAGGGAACCTAGTGAACTTAAGCCGAATTCGTGGTAATCGAACCTACAACCTGTCGAGTTTCAGTTACACTTTCCGCCCCTGCGCCACGACTGGCTTCTGACGTTTTTATTTGGCGTATTGTTAACAATTACAGAATCACTGGTACCTTAGGTGCATCTACGAGAAGGTGAAACGTCAACATAGCTGCACGTATAGCTGACGCTACCGACCGGCACCGACGCTCTTATACGGCAGCGATACGCGGGGATTATAGAAAAAGAATAACAGAAGTATCAATAACGTGGAGCTGCTCTTCGTAAGATATGCGGAGTCAATTAAGCTGACCGAATTAATAAGAATAAGAGAAGATACAACATGGCAACATGGAATGGGAGATACTAGCGGGGATACTTCATATGGAGTGAGATCGAAAAATAACGTGCTCAGGTGGTTTAAGCATGTTTCCTCTACATGACAAAAAGATTTATGAAGTAAGAGTCAATGGGTCAGAGAGGCAGAAGGAGATCTCAGTTGACCTTCGAGAACACAGTCCCCTTTCCCCCCCGGAAGGTGTATGAAGAAGTTGAAATACTTTCATTGAACGGAGTGAAAGAAGTATGAAGAATCTGCAGTGTTTAGCGCTCTCTTCAACTTGGCTACTCCGTAACTTAAGGATTAAGAAATATTTACATGTTTTGAAACCTAAAAATTTTAATAAAAACATTATAATAGACATAATCAGAGTCGTTCATTGCAGAATAACTAACTAACCGTGGGAAATATTTTAATAGAAAACTAGGTTATTTCGTGGTTTGTATGCAATGAAAGTTGTACCCGCAGTTTGATGAGAACATTCTATGAGCTGTGCATCTTCATTTCGAAATACCGTATTATTACATACATTTACATTTACACACGTTTATTTATACCAATTAAGTCGTTTCGAAATTTTATAGTGTCCAAAAGGGTTTCTCCGTTTCCGTGTAATTCGAGAAATACATTCTAAGCGCTCTTCTACACTCCCTAAGTTACCCACAAGCCAACTGACTCTGTACATGAAAGATATGTGAGGAAATCTAGTATTGGGGGGGCATTTAATAATATAATAGAATACAAAACAATGATTTAAAAGGAAATTCCACGTTTGTCTGCAAATGCAGGATTCACTGTTGTATTTTAGCAAACTCTTGCTCTTCCTTATTTTGGTAACAAGGAAACACGTGGTATTGACTTCCGTCACTCAACATGCAATGCCTCCAGAAGTCAACGGAAAGCGTGGATCGGAAGTGTCTTTCCCTCTGCCGACCCTGCTATTTGCGGGATACAGCGTGACGCAAAAAAAATATTTATTCTGTAATGTAGACCCGTCTGTATGATATTCTATAATGAAACACTTATTCTATAATGAAACACTATTACTAAGAAAAGCCTAAGCGTAACTGTTGCATTTAAAATACTTTCTACATACAAAGCGATTGTAATCATAGAGTTTATATTAAACGAACTAACCAAAGGTTACTTTAGAAAGACTAGATTATACCTTAGAAAGTAGTCTTATTATACTTGTATTTGAATATGTATTATCATTTAAATTGTTGTCGCTTTTCCAATATATTAATTCGTGAGCAAATAGATATATTAAAAGGCCGTCGTGGCGCAGTGGCTACGATCACTACTTTGATTTCAAGATAAAGCGCGACGTTAAGTTCCGCTAATCGTCGCAAACGAAACGCAATGTCTAGTAAATTGGGAAGTGCGTGGAGAACAAGAACGGAACGGAGTATCATAACACTAGGTTCCCTCTGCTTACGCTATATGCGGGATACAGCATGAAGCTCCACAAATAGAAGTCAAAGGAAAACACATTATCACGTACAATAATAAACTATATGTAAAGTAAAAAGTCCTGTAACAGCTATATTAGAGCGAGCGTATTATTCAAAGAGGATAAATTGCTTTCTAAAAATATATCGAAGAGCCTTCGAGAATAGATGGCTGGTTGAAATGAAAAATAGTATTCTGGAAATAGTGGTGTTAACTAGATGAAATTAGAAATGTTAATTTATCGTTTGTTACTAATTTAACGTTTATAAATGACAGTTTGATGGGAACGTTCTAAGAACAGTGTATTTATATTTTAAAATGTGATATAATTAGAAGTTGACGACGGTTATAGGTTTGATTCTCACTTGAACACAGCGGTTTCAATTCCCACTCGGGACAATGAATTAATTTCATTTCCTCGCTGTAGTAACAAAACAATGCTTGGTGTTGAGTTCGTTGGCATGAACAATGTCTTGATTTTTTTTTTATAGAAATGAAAAGGCCAGCGAGTGTCGGTTTACCTGATGGTAAGTGATCTCCACCGCCCATGACTCCGAGTAGAACCAAGGAGTTACAGGTTGATTGTCGACCTTTAAGATGGAGATATACGCGCTTTTTGGTTATATCGACCTGGAAATACTGCCGAAAGTAAGCCATTCCCTAGTTAATTTTAAAAAAATCTCTACATTTTATCTGTACTAATGCTATAAAGCCGAAGAGTTTGTTTGGTTGAATGCGCTAATCTCAGGAACTAACTAGTTTTAACTAGCTCTAACTAGTTCTAATTGAAACATTATTTTTGTGTTGGATAGCCCATTTATTGATAAAGGTTACAGATACATCACGTTAATCGTGTTGATGGAACCCACAGTATATGTGGTCGAAGTTACATCGGGCACTTAGAATCTGTCATATGCCATACACAACTCTTAATTAATTTTCATTTAAACATGCGGGTGAAGCTGCAGGTAAAAGCTAGTTTAAAGGTGAGCAGTAAAACACAGTGTTAAGACACTCAGTTTTGGAAGTCCCAGGTAAAATTTAGCTTCCAGGTGAGCAGTAAAACACAGTGTTAAACTCAGTTTTCTGTTTCTATATAAAAAAACAGTTATCTTTCATATAAATGTCGAATTATAGCAGGAAATATAAAAGTGTTTAACAGTCGTTATACACCATGTATGGCTCACTTCCGGACAATTTCCGTCTGATCGCCCTCGTTCCTGTTTTATATTGGAGAGCATTCGTGTATGCATTCTATTGACTATTATTAAGATTTAAAAATATTTTAATTGTTATACATTTATGTTTTGTATATGTGAAAAAATAGCAGTTTTCAAAATTTTTACATTTTTCTGAGTAACATTTGACACGATTCCCTAACCTTAGGTAGGTCATGTCAAATGTCAACTTTTTAAGTAAAATAGTTTTGTCTGTGCGGTGCGTTAGGTGTACGTCATTCACAACTTATAGATTATAAAGATTATTTGTACAATTTCAGGGATAGAATGGAATGACGAAAAGAAAAACCATTTCCAATCTCCAAGTTTTATAAGCTCTATATTTATGCAAACAAAAACTTGATAAAATATCTTAGTTAATAAAAACTACTCAAGAAGCTTTTACCGCGCTCAATATTTCAAAGTTATAAAAACTAAGAAAAAACCGATTCTAACACGAATAACTTTAAAAAACGATCTCAGGATTTCTGCGTAAAAACGCCATTATTTCTTCTTTTTCCGAAGTAACGGTGATAGTACGTATTTAGCTGAAAGTCATGTAGATTAAAAAATTAAAAATAAAATATTGAAGATTTTCACTTAGAAGAATTTTTGTCTTATACTTATTATTTTGTGAAGCTGGTAAGAAGGTAAACCACGGCGTTGACTTCTGCCACTCAACATGTAATGTGACGCAAGTGGGGAAAGGAGTGTCTAAGGAAAGGAGTGTCTAACACTAAGTTCCCTCTATTTACTCTTTTTATCCGGGACTGTATCCCGGAAATTAAGAAATTAAGAAAAAAATATAAATTATTTAGAATTTTTACAGATTGAAAGTACATTTCATAGGAATTTTTACTAATATATATACAACATGAAGACTAATAACCGAGAAAAACAAGTTAAAAAAAAAACAGAAAATAGCACAATAACTGGCTATATAGTTCACGTTCAAACGAATTAACAATAGATTGCTTCCGATTCCATTTCAAAAGGCACTCGCCGTCGGGTCCTTGTAATGTGGATATTAAACTTGGCCATTGGAAGCCGAGTCTCGACTCGCGAGTAATTTACGAGATGAAATATGAAATATTTCATACTTTAGTTGGTTGTTTAATTAAAATATTTTACGCTCTTGTTGTGTGTTGAATGTGGTTTTAGAAATTGGATTTTTTATAATATATCTAGTAATTGTAGCCCGCAACTTTGTTTGTGTGAAAGACGTAAAATGGAGAATCTCGCTTTTTCTTGTCTCGGGAGGATTTTAGAGAAATCTCTCTTAGTACTTTTAGAGTAGTACTGCCTAACCTCTATATGCCAAATTTGTTAAGACACATCGTTCTCATTAAGATATTTCCGTTTCCCAATTTTTCCCGAATTCCCGACGCATTGCGTGCGTGTTGAGTGGAGGAACTCAACACCGCGATTTGCGTCGTTGCAAGGAAACAAAAATATTACACATTTCATATCCACGAGATTGAATCGAACCCACAACCTTCGCGTTATACAACGTTTACAGTCAAACGCCCGTACGCCACGGCCTCTATATACATAGACACGTAATTCTAGTTCTATTCGTAATTCCCTATCATGCCCTCAACTAAAGTTAAATTGAACAAAAATAAATCAAATTCAAACTTAAAACATCTAATGTTATTGCTTCTGCGAGACACTTGCCAGTATATTTTACTACTTACTTTTAGCTAGAATATAAGAACAAACAGAATTTTTCAGTGTTTGCAAGTAACAAAAATATATCGGAACGTCACAGCAACTCCGTAGGAAGTAAACAGAGACATAAATTCGCTACCCAATTTAAACTTTTGCCAAATAACTAACCTCAGTACGATAAATGCGGTATCCACAGTGATAAGGCAGAGTATTCACCCATACATTTATTTAAAAAATAGTTAATTATAAAAACGAATGAAATGAAAAACATACTGTTTCAGCTATATAGAAGATTGTCTTGAAAAAGAAATAAAGGTTATATATATTTGTACAAAATTCAGATTTATTATATACTTACTATTATTAGTTCACTCTACTTAACAACGTGTGAAAGCTCTGGTAAATCACGCTTTAATCTCTTTGTGAACATTTAATGTGAGAGTCCTATGTTAATTATCATGTAAGTTGTATGGGCAATTATTTTTTTAAAGTAATTAAGTATACGCAATGCCTCCAGAATTCGGCAGAAAGTGGGGAACGGAGTGCCTTAACACTAGGTTTCCTCTGCCTACCCTGCTGTGTGCGGGATACAGCGTGATTACAGATTATTAACTAAGTACAACAAGTTGAATTACAGCTTGCTTATGAAATAAATAAATAAATCAGCTACACTCTGTATCCCGCACACAGCAGGAAAGACAGAGGGAACCTAGTGTTAAGACACTCCGTTCTCATTTTCCGTTGCATTTTGGAGGCTTCGCGTGTAGAGTGGCGGAATTCAACCGCGCTTTGCCTCGACACCAGAGAGAAGAAAGGAAAAAAATGTAAAATCTTGTTTTTTATGGGATAAAACTTTTAAGTCTACATATATATACTAGTTGTCGCCCGCAACTGTCTTCACGTGGATTTTGGGCTTACTATGTAAAGCTGTTAGTTTCATCTGTGGCTTTGCTTATCAGTGTCTAAACGATAGAACATTAATTATTGACCCAAAAATACCTATTAATATTTAGTTGTATAGTTGATTTCAATCGAATCAGTTTTATAAAATTTTATAAAACTGATTCGATTGAAATCAACTATAAAACTAAGAATTATAATTCAATAATGTAAGAATTTCACCATAGGAGGATAGGAAGGGGAACCTAGTGGTAACACATACCGTTCCAAGCTTTCCGTAATATTTTCATGACATTGCTCAATAGAGCGGTGGAACTCAACACCGCACCTTGTCTATCGAGGTGAAAAAAAAAAAAAAAACTATATCATAAGTCAAGTACTTAAATATCAATATATTTAAGGGAAATTGTCTAAAAATAAATGTAATATCGAGCCACAACTCAATTAAGCTCGCATGTCAAACGAATATCGGATTTTTAAAGCTGGTACAAGTTTTAATAAAATTTTACGACAGTTCACAACTCCGCTTTTGTACTAAAATACAAGTTGAGTAGTTTTTATTAGTAGCATGAAGAGATTCGTATTTTATTTTATAATGAAATATTATATTTTTTTTTCTTTTCACACAGTATCCCCCATATAGCAGGGAGGCAAAGGGACCCTAGGGTTAAGACACACCGTTCCCCACGTACTATTCAATTTTCGAAACATTTGTGCGTTCTTGTCGTCAGAGGGGAGAGGTCTCCAAATTTGGATTGAATCCACAACCGTCACGCTTATAGTCAGACGCTATGCTACGATATTACATAATCACTTCTTTAACACTTAGACTTAGGCTTGAAATTATAAAATATTATATTGCAAGGCAGGTAGACTCGAGTGTAAAAACACTACGTACTGCATTTTAGGATAATGTAGAATAATGTGGAATACTTTAATATAAAAAATAAGCGATAATTTGAAATTTTTCACACAAAAGAATTTGAACCCGCGCTTTAAAAGTAATAATGGTACGAGATTATAACAATATTACGCGGCATCAGACCCCCCTTTTATATCTAATTACCATTTTTTTTAAATAATTACTTAAGTCAAATTATTTCTTTCAAAAATTTAAATTTATGACAGAAATTTCTATTTTTTATTGCTTGTAATTGGCACTGTCATATTTATATTACATATGTAAGGTAATTTTGTGTATGTAAATAGTATACAATTTTAGCAAAAACCGATAACCCACTGAGATACGAAAGTAAAGGTAAGTCCACTGATTGTAATCGCGAACTCATTTCAGATAATCATTTTACTATTTCCATATTGCAACGGCCTATATTTAAATATGTATGTATATGTATATCATTAATCTCCTGAACTAGTAATGTTATTGCATAGTTATTTATTTAAAATCAATTTTGTTAATTTGCGTTTTATTTTCTATTAGAACTCCGACTAAATGAAATATAGTTACATTTAAAAATAAAAAAGAAGTGTTTTATATATATTCAATGTTTCCCATATAAACGTTATGCCGCTTTCTTCAAAGTCGGACAAAAATAAACAAAGCATGACAAACTACGAAATAAGTTGATAATTAAAAAAAACAATATTATGCAAATGCAAAAAAAATGCATACAATTCATTATATCTTTACAATATCTACAAAAGGCGTGAATCATTTAAAAAAATATGCTAGACGTACATAAATTTTTAATGCAGTATTAATGAAGTAACGCTTCAGCCGACGCCTGATAACGAGGCTTTTAGTCTCGGGCTTCAGAATAAAAGTTTAAATTAAAAAATATAAAATCTTGCCTTTTAAGACTTCGTGGCTTAGTGTCGTAAATTACTTTAAATATAATAGTTGTAAGTTCAATATTTACTATGGGAAATGTGTTCAAATTCGAAATATTTTTAAGTAGTTTTTTTACTCGCGGCTTCGTTTGCATATTAAATAGAAATAATTAACAACGAAAATAACGAATCTGTTACCGTGATAACCTATAGTTTATACTTAGCCTTCTTCGAGAAGAGGACAATTCAATAATTTGAGTGAACATGGATTTATCAATACCACTAGTAGTTTATTATACTAGTAGTTTAATACTAGTAGTCTAATACTAGTAGTTTATTAGATTACAGCGTTCAACCAAACAAAGTGTTCGGCCTTTTTTAGAAAACGCATAAAAAAGGTTAAGAGTAGCGGGATATGAATCCGCATCTTTTGGAAAACGTCTAAGCTATGATTCCGCTACGTTAAAATTGTCACATGTATTCTAAAATCAATTTTTTTTCCTCAGTATGGATTAACATTTAAAAATAATTAATAATTAAAAAAATAGACATTAAACTTTATAGACATTTACAGACTTTATAGACACATCTCTTACTTAACATTGTAAAGAGAATACAGTGGAGTTTAAGCTGTATTTGAAAGGTGATAAATCTCACTGCAACGCGAGGAGTCACGTATTGTTGTAAACTAAGATAAGTGTGGTACAAACTTTAAGGATATAATTAGTTGAGTTTAATTTTGTAATTTATATATTTTGTGCTGTAAAAGGCTCAACAATCGATATTTTTTATAAGAAATAGTGTCGCGGTGTACCCCTTGTATAACGGGTTAGGTGAAAGGAACCTAGTGTTATACACGCTAATAAAAAGTTGTGTGCTGTGTTAACACACTAAAATTATCGAGACATTGTTTATTGAATGGCTGCACTCAACGGCACACTTTGTCTTGTAACCAGATCGAGAAAATAATAATAATAAATTTTCCACGAGTGAGATCGAATTCACAACCGGCGCGCTTACAATCAGACGCTATGCCGTCAGGCCACGACGACCTTTATTTAGTTTTTTTTAATAATAAATATCACATTAAGAAACTTAGAACACCTAAGCCTGCATCAGCCATATTCCATTCTTAATTCATGTATTCGAATTTGAACGAACTATCACAACTTGCCTCATACTAAAATACTCATAAAAAAAATAACAAAACTTAAGCTCCCCAGTCATTTTCCTGTCTACGCTATAATTCCTAAACGATCGCTTCAGTTCACAACTTACACCACAAACTATATTAAGTTAGAGCGGACGTGCATCGCTCCGGACGCCCGGGGCCATTAAACGGGCTTAGCTTGCGTTTGTACAAGTACTTTATATCTAACGATAGTAAAGCATTTATTTTGCGATATATTTTTATATTTTATTAAGTCAACTTCAAAATTAGGTTTATTTAAAACTTAAAATAGTACAAATATAAAAGAACTTTTTATTTATTGGAAACGCTTGGACGGTTTGCGGGTTCAAATTTTGCTACTTTAATATATTCATATATTTTGTTAAAGCAATATTTTTTATTTTATAGTATACTAGTAAGAACATATATGTACTTATTATAATGTTCAGCTTCACGCTGTTTCCCGCACGCAGCAGGGTAGGCAGAGGGAACCTAGTGTTAAGACACTCCGTTCCCCACTTTCTGCCGAATTCTGGAGACATTGCGTGTTGAGTGGCAGAACTCAACACTGCTTTTTGTCTCGACACCAGAGAGAAGAAATGGAAATATAAATTTAAGTAATTATTTCATCACCTCCAGTGGGATCGAACCCGCAACCAATCGGTTTTACAGTCACACTTTGTGCCCTTGCCCCGCGGCTGGCCTGGTATTATAATGTTAGAAAAGCATATCTATATCAACTTTAAGCTTTGCATGAAATTTCTAAGCTGTAAAATTGTAGCTAAATGTAATAGTACATAGTACCAACAAACATATTTAATACTTGATGTTTGTTCATTACAATTTTAATTCGCCTAAATAAAAAAAACATTATTATTACATAATTTAATAAGCTCATACAAAATGCTTCAACGAATTTACCTTAAAAACCTAATTATATACATAAGTATATACCGTCGTAACACCATACCATATAAATGGTATTGTGATAAACACATAGCAGCAGCTAGCAGCTAGCAGCTAGTATGTAGCTGCACTGTCGATCGATGCACTGCGACTGCGCAGTGGGCAGGTCGGCGCACCCGTTACGTAACCATTGTTACTAGATATATACTAGTATATAGATATAGATAGATATATGTAAATATAGATAGATATATATGCTAGTCGATGCCCACGACTTTGTTCGCGTGGAGATTACAGCCAGTTCTATAGTATTTTTATTTTATCTTTTTGTGATTTTGATTTGGAAATGTAAAATCTGGTTGTCTTTTCGTGGGAATTGCTGGAAATCCTTTTATAGTGCTTTGATTATTCCTCAAAGAACCTATATGTCAAATTTTAGCTCTCAGTTACTAGGTAATGGTACAATTTTATATAATTGATTGAAATCGTATGTTTAATTTCTATTTTTTTTCCCGATTATAACAGCGTAGACAGAGAAACTTTTGTGTTAAGATAGTTCTAGTACCATTTTCCAATAAATTTTCGAGATATTGGATGTAAATAGCGGAACTCAACGCTGTGTTTTCTTAACAAAGCAGGAAAATAAAGACGATTTAAATTTTATCATTCCCCTGAGGGACGGTCGCGCGACCATTGTGTTTACAAACACTGTCACACTGCACTACAAAACCCACTTTTAAAATATACGATTCGATTGTAGAATTTATTGTAAAAGGTCAGCTGAAAGCATAAATCATGAGAATATCTGGGTTGGAAATATTTTTGTATGGATTTTTGAGGTTTTATATTAGAGATTTAAACTTGTTCTAGTTAGTTCTGTACGTTGTATACGCTGTATTCCGTATATAGTAGAGTGGGCAGAGATTATCTTAGAATTTAGTGTTAAGAAATTCCTCTCCCCACTTTCTTCTAATTTTCGGAACGCTAAGTGCGTGGAACTCAACGCTGCGCTTTGTCTTCGTGGCAGAGCGAATGAATGAAAATATTTTATTTCTTAAATGGAAATTAGACCCAAACCGTCGTATTATAGTCACCTTGTGCCCATGCACCATGACAGCCATTTTTTTGTAATAAAAAAATACATAAAAATATGAAGACACACATTTCACGATGATAGCGTGGCGTTAAATATTTTTGATCCTTATAAACTACATATTTTAGGTAAAGAATAAGTATTAAAGAATTAAATATAAATTGGAACTCCACTATCACAAATTGAACAGCCAATTTTCATTTGGAAATTGTAAATGGAAAGATCTATTCTGGTTTTAGTTTTGCTATATTCTCCTGACAAAAATAACCAGCGATGGGCAGAAGTTTCACGAGGCTTATCTTTTCTAACTCCAAAATGTACCTACCATATACATACATAGAAAGAAGGATAGGCAGAGGGAAGGATACCCAGAGTTGAGACACTCCGTTCCCCAAATTCTACTTAATTTCGAGACATTGCGTGTTGAAAGATGGAACACAATATAAAGTTATTTTGATTTGTTATCCCAAACGGGAATCGAAGTCACAACCATCGCCTATCTTTGCTTTTCCACAAAATGCAATAGAACCTTAAAAGTAAAAAATAAGAATAATTTTCCATACAGAAGTTATATAACTCTTACAGATACGTATATAGGCGTCGTCCACATTGGAAGCTATTGACTTCACGCTTGGAAGCATCAATTAATCATTTAGCGTTATTTTGAGCGTAACGGTAATAACGTACGTTATCACGTAACGGAGATGAGAGCATGATATGTTGTTTGTTTGTGTTATTACTTAACTTAATTGAGAATTTTTTATATATAGCGATAGAAGTCACAGACGGAAAGAATGTTTTATATTATGTTGGGGCTGTCGTGGCGTAGTGGCACAGCGTGTGATTGTAAGCGCCACGGTTGTGAGTTCGGTTCCTAATCGGAGGAATTCATTATTTGGTATATTATTATTTAGTATATTCATTTTCTTGCTCTGGTAAGAGGATAAGGCGCGGCGTTATACTCTGCCATTGAACACGAAATGCTTGGAAAATTCGGTGGAAATTGCGAAACGGAGTGTCTTAACATTAGTTTTGCTCTGCCTACTTTGCTATATGCGGGATACAGCGTGAAGATAAAAAAACTTTATGTAAAACGTATAAACTGATTTTTATTACCTTCTATCAATATAAGTGAATCTTTTATTTTCTTTCTTTTATAATCTTTTAGTTTGACGTTTTTTTTTAATATTTTCAGTATGTAATTCTCAATATATTAGATTAAAGAGTATATTTGGAATGCAATATAAAAAAATATTCTATTTATCGATTTTGCATGACTAATTTTGATGCAACTCTCACTATTTCACAGATTTAATCTAAACTTGATATAACTTATATATACTTAATAAATTAAACCCGCGAATAAAGTGATAACGTTAACGCAAGTATAATAAGTGTATCAAATCTCTATCAGATTCACGGTTGAGAGGCTTAACGAATCATAAAACGATAATATCTATACCTAAAGATTGTGTGTTAACGATATACTGTGTGTACGTGTTTGTGTGTGTGTGTTTGGCTGTGTGTGTGTCTGTTTGTATGATTAATAAAAACACGTAGTTTGTACCTATTTTCTATAAATACATTAGTTTTTTTCTTACTTCCACTAGATTTAGACACCTATTAGTAGATATTTTTAATAAAAGAGTCCATATTTTGGTTGACTTTTTACTCCAATGGAATGAATATATACTATAGATACAATGGTAAAGCCACCATTACGTACATTTTTTTTATATTTTTTTAATTTCTACACACCCGCACACTTATTCTCACATATGATAATGTTGGTTGGGAATACAGCAGGATAGTTAAAGGGAATCTACATTTAAGACACTCCATTTCAGACATCTTTTTATTCAATGGCATGAATACTATATTACTATAGATGTGATAGATATATTTACACAAAGCGCCCTTATTAAACCAAATAAAAATCAAATCAAAATGGCAACCGTATTAACCCAGCATTGGACCAATCTATTTGGAGATAAATGGTAACATTGGTTTGTACAAACAAACACACACAACACAACCACTCCAAACGCATAATAAGCCGTGTACGTTCCGTTGTAAGAAAAATAACCTCAAAAAGCATACCTAGCCAACCATATAACAAATATAAGCTTAAAAAGCTCAATCTAGTACAAGCTATACAACCCTGAACTTAACATTTTAAGTTATTCAAGCTATCGGTATTCGAAGAATGGAGTGCTATATACATATATGTTTGTTCGTGCGTCATTCCACGTGTATGTACATTTCTTTCAGGTCACATGAATCATATGAGAATTTAGTTTTACACTTTTTATTTGTTATTTAGTTATAAAAGGTGAACTAAGAAACGCACTACGATTTTTTTTAACTGTTTGGTTATAGAAGTAGCAATATTTTATTTTATTTTTGAATAATAATAATAATTTCAAGTATTTAGTAAGTAAACATATTATTTTATATTTCTTTGTTCATTAGTTCATCAATTAACATAACTGCTCTAACTCATAGTGCTTTGTTAAGTGTAGATAGTAAATCTTAGCCTTTGAGGCTTTTGTGGCGCACCAATGTGGGACTGTAATTGCGTCGGTTGTAAGTTCGATACTCAGTTGGGGGAATTAAAAAATATTTGTATATGTTTAATTCCTCGTTTTGGTAACGAGGCTTTTACCTATCCTGCTATATACGGCGGGATATAGCGTGAAACTAAAAAAACATACATTTATAACAAAATGCTGTATTGGGTTTTGCACAATGCTTGTCTATATGTGCTGTTAAATTATACTAAAAGTATGACAATTCTAATATATTTTTACTTTTGTTACTATTAGGCTAAGAAAACTAAGAAATCAAATCATAGCACAGTGATGCGCATGCGCTTGTTACAAGTAGACGCGTTATTGTTGTTCTTCCTGAACCGGTTTTTGCGAGTCACTTTATCGGTTTACGCGTAATAATATATTTTACTATGCGGATTGCGTTTGGAAGTAAAAAGAAACATGAATTCGATTGAGTCAGATGAAGCGGGGGAATTGGAATTTTGTGAGCAAGAGGAGTTATTGAGGGAAAATGAGATTTTTCAAGACGAAGAAAGGGTTTATATTGAGATGGATAGTAACTTCAGTAAGCCAAGTAAGAGAAACAGGGAAGTAGATGCAGAAGAAGTTTGGACAACTGTACAAAGAAAAGATAAACGTTTTGCTTTAACGGGGAAATCTAGTGCAAGGTATCAGAGGGATTCAGAAGAACAAAGAATTGAAGTTTGTATTGTAAGCAAGGAGCCACTTCCCAAACAATTTAAATTAGCGAAATTATTAAGGAGTGAAAAAATCTTAAATGTTGTTCGTGTCAAATACCTTAACTCATATAAAGTGTTGATTCAGTTTGATAAAGAAGAGAGTGCAGAAGAATTAATGAAATGCAAGTATTTCAATGAAATGGGCTATAATTGTTATAAAACCATGGAAATGAATCACATATATGGTGTAATTAAGGATATTGATTTAGACCGT
>JAATLQ010036552.1:0-39896 GCA_013421005.1 Heliconius erato x Heliconius himera | reverse complement strand
GTCGGATACCCGAATAATATGGGATAGAAATAAATATACATAAATATATGATAGTTCAAAGTCAGCTTCACACGTGCCGCGGCAGCGTCGACGCTACGTTACCCCCATACCTTGTGAGTGACTCCTTGTAGTCGAGGTCGTCTATGCCGAACCTCTCTCGGAGGTTTCTGAACACGAGTGGACAGTACTCTTTCACCTTGAAATGGGAAGGCATGTTTTCTCTGTAAATAATTAAACAATATCGATTTTTTTAATGGCTAACTGACTTTGTGCTGAAAGGTGTACGTTTAAAGTTTTAAAGGTTCTATATTTCAGTTTTAATTTACTCAGTGTTTTGTATGGCTTAAAATAAATCTATAAAAGCAAGTAACTCACATATTATATTACACATATTTACCAATGAAATCTATAGTATGCAAGGAATAACGAAAACTATGCCATTTTGTTTACTTCGCGTGACGGATTGAAAATATAAGTGCCATTTATAATATGAGTTTCATTTGAAAACCTTGTAAAGTATGTTTTTTTTTTACCAAATTACCTTTTTAATAGAAGCACAAGTACTTAGAAATTATTTAAATTTCTACATAAAAATAAAGATGACATCATTTATTCATTTAATTTGATTTTTTCGCTTCACGCTGTGTGCGTGCTGTATGCGACATGCGGGATAAAGCGTGAAGCAGGATAGCCAGATGGAGCCTAGTGTCAAGACACTAAGCTCCAGCTGGCTGGCTGGTTGAGTGGCGGAACTCAACATCGCACTTTGCCTCTACACTAGAGCGAAGAAATTAAAATATTTAATATTTTATTTCCTCGAATGGGGATCGAACCCACATTCTGCTGCCTTTACAGTCACACGCAATAGATATCCGTTTAATTTCAGGCAGTTAAATATGAGAACAAAGCTATTAACCTGTTAATTGTTTTTTGAAGTATTTATATATTAGTGACGTAAAATCGTTCATTTTATTAGATTCGTTGGAATGCTTTGTTTTTTACGATTAGACATAAAGAGCATGAAACTTAGATCAGCGCTTAGTCACAGTTACATTTTTTATTTTATAACTTTATACATTTTCCTCATATTAATTTTAACACAGGGGGAAAATGGCGTTAAGAAACTCCATTCTCCACTCTCCGCAAAATTTTCTCAAAGTGGAAAAACCCAAAGCCCCATTTATTATTTTCCGATTCATTATAATTAAATCACGTTAGAAAACTATTAAGAATTAACGAAAATATTATTCTCGACAGTAAATAACATTAAATTTATATCGATTAAATTGACTAGAGACATTTTCCTTTTAAATGGCAGAACCTCAACACCATACTTTGTGTTACCAGAGTGGGCAAAAAGAAAAAGAAATTCCCTCAATACGGATTGACCCCACAACCATTTAGCTACATTTACAGCCATTTAGCTAAATATTTATTATTAATAATAAAAGTTTATTTTGTGCCTAATTTGTATGTGTTTAACATCAGTCAATTTCTCAATTTCGCTAATGTTAAGACACTCCATTCTCATTGAGACAATTCCGTTCTCCACTTTTCGTCAAATTCTAGAGGTATTGAGTTTTGAGTTGCGGAATTCAACGCCGCGCTTTGCCTCGACACCAAAGTTAAAAACCAAGGTGAAAAATGTATAAATATTTCATTTCAGCGAGTGGAAATCGAACTCACAACCTGCCGTGTTTAAAGTCATACGCTTGTGCTCCTGCGTCACGATTAAAGGAAGTTTAAAAGTAACGTAAACATTTAAAAGTCCCACGTTTCTCTGAGATATAACCTGACAACACATGAAGATAGTAACATGATTTATTACTAAGATTACCCATATGCATTAAAAGTTTGCAGACATGCATTTCGCAATATTTTGATACATCCCTATTATTTGTATTTATTTTTTATAAACAAACATATAGCAAGCAAGCAAATTCAAGAAACTCCTCTTTTCATTTTTTTTTTCACTTTTAACTTCCTGGAGTATGGATCGAACACACAATTATCACAAAAAATCACAATTGTAAGTATAACAATGAAAATTTCATATGTAAAAAGATTAAAAAAGGAAAATTTCATTTTTAAAAGTATGAATTTGGAGTTCAAACCCATTAAGCAAAAACAAAAAAATAAACGGAACTAAAAAAATATATTAAACAAACAGTCTAGTAATTAAAATTAAGTATTCACATATTTTACAGGCAGCTAGCTGTATATTGACACAAATTGGAAAGGTCAAAGATTAAACAAGCTTCTTGAAATTACATGCATAATAAGAATGCAAATTATAACACACAGAATGAAACCTCTTTCATGTTGTGAATGTGAATAAAGTTAAATTATAGTGTATATTCTATATAATTTGTTTACAATGTGTTCATCACCACACTCTTGATAAAATTTACAAATGACATAATACTTTTTTTATTGACTTTATACTGTGAAAAAGGTTCATTCGAGTTAAAAAAAAAAAACCAAAGTCCAAAATTTTTAAATTTATAATGTAATTAATATTGATACAAACAAAATCCTTTTTATGTAAAACAGCTGTTTTTATTGTTATTAATTATAAATTTAGCATAATATATTTTTATAATTTCATTAGCCAATGTGCAATTCATTAAAATATATGTTTTTTTTAACATTATCAAGGGTATACTATGGTAGGGAGAGGATATGTAATGTTAAGACATTCTATACACCACATACCATCCAATTTTTGAAAGACACACTTTGTCTCATTACTAGAGCAAGAAAATTATTCATTTCTCGAGTGAGGAATTGAACCCATACCTTTCAAATTTACATTCTGTTTTGTAATAAATAAATAAATAAAATTACATACTTGTTAAACAAATGATTATCCACTTTGAGCTTGGAATAAGCCCTAAAGTCATCTGGCAGCAACATAACCGGTATTGAGACATGACTTAGCTCATTTATCTAAAATAAATTACAGAAAAGTTGAAAAGATAAAAATAAATATGGTTTTAGTTTCTCTATGAATCTCAGATATAGCAGGGTGAGACAGATATAGTCTAGTGTTAAGACACTCTGTTCATTGCCACATTTTTGTAACATTGTGTATCAAGTTGTTGGACTATACTCGATGTAACTCCTTCTCGTCTCCAGAGCAAGTAAATAAAAATAAACCTAGATGGTTTATTTTACAATGCAGAAATCAAACATTTAGTCAATTAATTAAATCATATAATAGCAAAATCAATTTTCTTATTCAAAGTAAACAACAATATTCAATAATGAAAGTGTTATTATATGTATTTACATAATTAAATGGTTATTTTATTTTTAAGACTTTGGTTATAGTCCAATAAAATTTGTCTGAAAGTTACAATAATTATTACAAATACATACAATTAAATTAAATTAAATAAATCTTTCTCCATTCAGATTAATAAATGGATTTTTTTTTTGCTATAAGATTAATTTATCATATTTGACATGAAAAAAAATTATGTGTGTAACAAGTAATATGTGCATAAAAAATAATCAATTAAAATTAAATAAAGTAAGAAATATATATTTAGTAATAAATTTAATTTAATTATAAATTATTATGGACAATATGTCTTCAAAAAGATATTAAATTAAATAAATTTCATAAAATGTAAATAGGAAAAATAATAAAAAAATGTATATATATAATGTAGATGTTTATAATAATATAAAATGTAGATGTATATTACATCAAATTATACATTAACATGTAGTTTTTTCTTTACAAAGATATAGTATATGTAAAATTTTTATTTAATATATGAATGAGTTAAATGCACTTGGCACATCTTAAAGCTTTAAAGCCTTCAACGCAATGCTAAAGTGCTATATTTAGAGAAGACAATAGTAAGTATTATTTATTATTGATCTTTTGCCAGAAGATTAAAAAAGTTATTATATGAAATCAATTATCATTTTTATTCAACAACTATTAAAAGCCAACAAGAAAACAAGAAAAACAAAATATAAACAACAAGTTTTTTGAAAAAATTAAATACGATATTGCTTACAATTTATTCATTGGATAAATATAAATAAATTATGCAATTACCGTGTGATTAACACCCCACATAAAAACAGACAGTAACGGTTCATTAGCACGAAACAATTTCACTTTTTGATGTTTCACGCGAATATGTTTCTTTTTCAATTTGCTCAATCCAGTGCTGGGAACGGACATTTTGGATTTGTTTACAAGAATCGGTGAACACACTCGTAATGTATTTAAAGTTTATTTAAAATATTTAAACCATTTTCAACATGACAAAATCAGATAAGCTACGCAAAGATTTAAATAAATAAAATATTTATTATAGAAACTCGACACCCATCGATAGGGCAAACGGCTTTTTGACAGACGAAATCAAATGAATTGGTTAATGTATACAGACTGACAATCTTAAGAAATGGTGTACACACTACATCCATCAAATTAATTATTTTTTTTAAATACATTTAGTCCTCATAATTAGTACTTATAATAAAGTACCATAATATATATAAAAATAAGTTCTAACTGTCCAAACAGTTAGATAACAATTAAAAGTGAAAAAATTGCACAAACGGTATTCCGTTTGTAAGTACTTTTATTTTTATTATTAAATCTTTTTTTAAAAGAAGTAATCAAAGTATTTTAATTATTTATTCCGATAATGTACCGTTTTTATATTTTCCCACTTACACTTAATACTTCTTTTTGTCGTGTAACCATAGACAAAAATATTAATACGTATTGTAAATTTATCTATGTAATATGTACTATGTTATATATGAAATTCAAGATAGCAATGTTCAGGAATTAAAATTTAAATTAGAAATATAAATATTTGTTATGGTTGACGGCTAATAGTCGTCTCCGGCAATTGTAAATTCAATTAATTACGAAGTATAATTATTAAACTTCATTATATATAGTGTTAGAAAATATATGTCTTAAATACACGTAAAGTGATAATTTCAGCTCATTTTGAGTGAAAAGTTGCATAGTATTTTTATAATAATGGTTATCCTGAGCCCCTTCGTTTATTGGGCACAAACGGATAAAAATATATCATTAAAAATTGATTTGAAAAATGTTAGCAAACCGGAAATAAATGTGTGTGAAAATAATATAAAATTTGCAACACGGGGAGTCGGCGCCCATGGCGATAGTCAATATGAATTCAGTCTAGATTTATTTTCACCAGTTAGTTTAGTAAGTATAATTGTCATTAAATAAAATTGAACATATGAATACTTTGTTAACAATTAGTCTACTTTATATTAATTATATTTTTTACAAAACGTGATTTGAAAGACCCTATTTTGCTTTATATAATTATAGAATAAGGAAAATGAAACAACATCAGTCCGGATATTCGACAACAGAGTTGAGGTTCTCTTGCAAAAAGAAAAAGCAGCTTGGTGGCCAAGGGTTACAGCACAACCTCAAAAACCAGCTTGGCTAAAGGTAAAATAAAACAATTGCTATCATTGTCTCATATTAATTGTTTTTTTATCTTTGTTTAAAAACAATAGTAATTGATTTTTATTTATTTAGTAAGTGTTATCAACACCAATGAATAGACGTCTTGGTAAATATTATGATACTTATGTATTAACACAAATGCACCTATAGACTCGATAATTATTTTATTATTTTTAAAAAAAATTCCCTCCTAAAAAAATATATTTTGATCTTGTTCTGTTTTTGGCAAATCCCAAACACAGGTTTCGTAGCACAAAAAACAGGCATCCAAAAGATAATTGCATGCACATGCAAAGAACGAGATTGCTTTTTATTGGTGCATTGGCACAACTGCTGTAGTGGCATTGATATGTATATTGTCCATAATGACAAGATATTTTAAATGCGGGTTAGGTTAGCCTATAGCCATATATATTACAGTGGGACAGAGTCTCACTGCAAATGTGGTCACTGTGTTCCTCTCCACTCAGGAAATTGAAATTATATTGCACAGCTATGGTACGCAAAGAAATATATTAAATTCAGCCTACTCAACTAGCAGTGTCATGAAGCTGAAAAATAAACATGCAAACAAATCCTATTCATTTCTAATATATCTTAAATATTGCTACCTAGATTAACTTTGACCTATGGAAATCTGAAGATGGCCACGACAGTGAAGAAGAGGCTCGAGATGTCATGAAAGATTACCCAGGGATGTATGAACAACTACAAAAAGAGGAAATTGGATATAGGAAAGGTAATTATTAAGATTTATATAACTATTCTCTAATTTTTAAGTGATAAAAATAGTTGTAAAATGAGAGAATGGATAATAAAAAATATCATGACTACTTAATATTTACATTTAAAAACTGTGACTTAAGACAAGTGTCTTAGTCAGAGGTGGACTTTAAGAATCTTGCTTTGTGAAATATTTATCTTGCTTTGTCGTTACAGGTTATGGGTATGCTTAATCATCCAGTAAATCCTTAGCTAATATATTGCTGTGTGTGTGTGTGTGTTGTCTTAATTTGTACATTCTGTTGTATTTGTGCTGTGGTTAAGGAAGAAATAATTCTTTATTTAACATTAACATTTCAACTGTAACATGTTTTTTCTCGGAATCCAAACTGATGATCTTTAATGATTTTTCCTTCCTCTTAGTTAGTTTTAACTTAGACTTAGTTTTAATCGAAATTATAGATTTTTTCCAAACAATTTTGACAATATGGGAAGTAGGCTCATTGGTCTTTACGAGGTTCTTTCGATGATTCGCCGGTTTTGCAATCATAGCTGTTTGTGAAATCTTCCATAGGTTTGGATAGTGGTGTACTCTGAGAAGGGCTTAAAAAACGGCATTGTTAGAAATACTATTGTTTCTATAGGTAGTTGCTTAACAACTCCAGTTATGAGATCAAAGTAAGGAGGTTTTTTATTTTCGATATTGCGAATCGTGATTTTTAATTCGCTAGGAGTAACGGGTAGCAAAGGTGGTAATAGTTGCTTGTCACTGGAGAGCGTCCTGACCATTATTTATTGAAAGAGGCACTTTATATTCAACTTTGTAATAATCAGTAACACAACTTAAAAAAAAACTGGTTTTCTTAAAAGAAAGAAATACATACAATTAAATATGAAAGGAATAGGTACTCTTTTACTTCATTTTTTTTATCGACACCAAAAGTACCTTGTTAATATTAGATAAGATATATTTTTTTAAGTTTGCGTGTTGAGTGAACCGTTGAGCGGAACTCGACGCCGCACTCTCTGAAAGACCAAAGCGAGAAAATTAAAATAATTCATTCCCCCGAGTGAGAATCGAACCCACAATCGTTGCGTTTAGTCAGACACTGCCGCTGCACCACGATGGCTTCCTAAAAAAATCCTATATTATTATATCTTATCTGGTATAAATAGTAATTTTTATTCATTTCGTTTATCGTAATCATGAGAGATTGTGGCTTCTTTAAAACTATTAACTACTTTAATAGAATTGAATTATTTTCAAACGTATATGTATGAGTAAATTATATTACAAAAATGGTGTTTTCAGAAGATTTCAAGAAAGTATATCTGGTTATATACAATTTGTTTCAATTCATCGGTTTCACGTATGTTCTGTGTGTGATGGGCGTGAGGTACGCCAAGTTGGAGTACGATTCCGTGATGGACACGTACGACCACGTCGGGCCGGCGGTCAAGTTCCTACAGCTGATGATGTTTCTAGAAGTTATGCATCCACTGTTTGGTTACACTAAAGTGAGTTTTAGTTGTATTTCTTTTTTTTTGTTTTGCGGCAAAAGCCTAAATTATATGTTATGATTTGTACGAATAAATGAACAATAAAATTGTAAATAATGCGGATTATATAATAATTTTTTAATTGGCTGCGTTTTCTTGAACAGAAGTTGAAGCTTGAACTTACAACCACAATAACAATCGTTTTTTTTTTATCTTTATATTTCCCACATAAACTTAACGCTAAAGATTAAGACAGTAACATTATTTTTTTAGCTTCATTTGCATAAGTGCCTAAACTCAACCACGCGCTTTGGCATTTTTTACCTTCGTGCTGTATACTTACACTCCATTTTCCATTAAGATACATTTTTTCACTTTCCTAAATATTTCATTCCCTCGAGTGGGAATCAAACTCACAACCGTCGGTAGTCGCAAGCTTGTGCACCTGCGTCATGAAAATAATTTTTCCCCCAAGGTAGAATCGAACCCACACCCGTCTCGTCTACAGGCATACGCCACTATAATTAATATAAACATGTGTTTTTCTTTTTTCAGGGTGGAATGCTAGTCCCCTTTATGCAAATAGGAGGACGGGCGTTCGTGCTGTTCGCCATGATTGAGTCGGAGCCCCGTATGCAAACTAAACCTGTTGTTTTTTACTTATTCCTCGTGTGGAGTACCATTGAAGTTGTCAGGTAAGCTTTGGATTGTATCATATTATTTTATATTTTTCCTGGTATTTGTAATTGGTGAATTCGTTTTTTTTTTATATTTTTCTCTGTTATATAAAAGTAGTGTTTTGTATTAAATATATGTTGGTGTCATATATTATACAATTTTTTACCTGAGCTTTTGCCTGCATAGTCCATGTCCCTTGTTGAACAGGACTGTCCCGTTTTTCGCTTATATTTCCCGGTGTCCAAAAACGTGTCACTGGGACGTACAAATGTCCCGTTTTCTTGGAATGGCATGTAAATTCCATTAACTCAAGATTGATCTCAGACTTTAGAGCTATTTATAAATACGAGCTTGAATGCTCGAAATAGACCTGACCCGCAGGTACAGTGGGTTACATCGAAAAAAATACGTGATATAATATAGGCATAGCATGGCCTCTGATTGGACTATTTAGCAGAAACATGATTTACCAATTCGAAAAAATAGCGCCTATATTAGTATAGATAAACATGTTTAAAATAAAATGGTGGACTATTGCTACATTCATCACAATTATAAGATATTTCATAGTTTCGATTGTTATTTGACGTTTGAGGCCATCGTGACGCCGGGGCACAAGCGAGCGACTGTAAACGCGACGATTGTAGGTTCGATTCTCACTCGTGAGAATGAAATATTTTAATTTCCTCGCCCTGGTAACGAGGCAGAGCGCGGCGTTGAGTTCCGCCACTCAACACGTAATGGCTGAAGAATTAAAAACATTTTCCGCCGAATTCTTCGGAAGTGTCTTAATTGAGAACGGAGTGTCTTAACACTAAATTTCTATTATCCCTCTGCCTACCCTACTACGTATGGAATACAGCGTAAATCTAAAAATATATATATAAAAATTACCTTCAAATAGTAGGTATACCATAATATATATTCCTCTAGAACAGTGGTTCCCAACCAGTGGTCCGCGGACCACCAGTGGTCCGCAGAAGCCTAAATATGGTCCGCGATCGATTTTAATTTTATGACTGTGTATTGTGAGGTGAAGTTTCTGTTTAATTATCACAGTTAATTTTTATTATAGTGGATCATGCATAGTGGTCTCTGGTACCAAGAATGATATAAAATTGGTCCTTGGTCAAGAAAAGGTTGGGAATCCCTGCTCTAGAAAGTTAATGAAGATAATAGAAATATAAAATAACTAGCGGCTCGCCCACGGCTTCGCCCGTTTAAAATACATGATTATTGATTTAATATGCACAATTGATTGACAACTATAATGACTTCTAATATGATTTTTTTACGACATTATCGTCAAAGATTTTTTGATTGTTTTAATTAAAAAAATACGACCATTGTTGATATTTGATATTTATAAAATATACATAAAGCTAATTATTTATTACACGTATATATTTTTGTAACTTTATGTTCTTTTTACCTATATAATATACTCTGTTAAATGTGCTGATGTCAGTGAATAATTTAATTTACTCATTCAGACACCATCATTCAACAGCCTTAAATGTTAAATTATTGATTTGAAGGATTCATAATATTCTTTATAAAATAACTGTAATAATTGCATATTAACTCCTGTACAGTTTTTAAATTAGTTACATATATTATATGAACGAACCAACCAAAAAATCTTTGTATTTACTTGATATTTCTTTCAAGATCGTTCTTTACCTCTGTGTTGAATTAATTACGACTTAAACTTAACTGTTATGATTTATGAAGGTAATCTCCACTAACAATTCAATTTTGTTTACTTTATTGTATAAAATATTATATAATAGTGCTTCAAAAATATATATTTTTATCAACAGTCATATAACCCAGACGATTCGAACGTCATTCTTTAGCCAGGGTCATACCAGCGCGATTGCTATATAATATTCGCAGGCAAGCTAATGCCTTGAGTTCATTCAAATGACGATAACTTTTTTTTTAATGAACCGATTTTGATGAACCAAACTTTAGTACTTAAGTTGAGTTAAAACAAAGCAATTGGTAAAATTTTCAAGTAAATCGGTTTAGTACTTTCAGAGAAAAATGCGGACAGAAATATGTCGACAGACAGACAAGAAATTCAAAAAAAATCTTTTTGCTTTCTATTATTCTTTTTAAGTGTCCCTCTATCCATTTCAGTCAAAATTACTAAATGTACAGACAAAATATTTTTACTGTCTTATTATATATAGAGATAATAGAATGTATTCGGATGACGATTTTTATTGTCTTTTTTAATATATAAAAAGAACTAAAGACTTTTTTAAAACTATTGTATTTAACTTAAGTTAACGTATGTTATGTAAAAATATTAAAATTAAATAAATTTACATAACATTAGGCACAGGGACCCTGTGCTAAAACACTGTGGCGTAAAATACTTTTGGCGTTAAAATTATTTTTAACTTATTGATAAAAATAAAATGTTAAAATGACTTAGATAAATGATAATAATTTATACTTTTTGTATATTAATAACCCTTTTTGTCTTATCTTTTTTTTTAATGTTTATTTTAAAGTTAATTTTGACATTGGCTTGGCATTTCTTATCTATAGTTTGTACTATTGAAATTTACATAATATTTTTTTTAACTCTGTATACTACAATGGATGTATACTAGAGCAATGTATTCAGAGGGAACCTAACGTTAAGACATTGCGTTTTCCACTTTCCACCCAATTTTTAAAAAAAATCTCCGCCACTCGACACGCAATGAATATCAAGAATTCGGCGGAAAGTTCGGAACCGAAGTGTCTTAATGGGAACGGAGTAACACACTAGGTTCCCAGGTTCTCTCCGGCTGCCCTGCTCTGTATGGGATAGAGCGTGAAGTTAAAAAAAATGTAATCGTGAATACCATTTAATAAATTAATGTGTCAACTAGTTTAGTTCCCATTGTTTAATTCTGTGTCGATATAACAATGCACGCTAAAGGACAGAGTCCAATCTTAATTAAAATAATTACCATTTGCAGCATCATTTGCATTAATCAAGTATTTGTTGTTTTAATAAGGATAGTGTGTTATAAAATACAATTATATAAATGTATAACTTAAATCAGCTTTACGCTGTATCCCGCACACAGCAGGGTAGACAGAGGGCACTTTGTGTTAAGACACTCAGTTTACCACTTTCTGCCGGATTCCGGAGGCATTGCGTGTTGAGTGGCAGAACTCAACGCCGCGCTTTGCCTCGACACCAGAACGAACAAATGGAAATATAAATTTAAGTAAATATTTCACTTCCTCGAGTGGGGATCGAACCCACAACCAGTCGGTTTTACAGTCACACTTAGTGCCTCTATGAATGTATAACTTGATAGACTTAATCTAAAATGTATAAATTAATCGAAGCTATTTAGTTTCACGAAGTAATATAATGATAAAGTTACATAAATTAACAATATATTACAATATATATACTCATATAAAGTATCCAATCTATATATTAATACGTGAGGCAAAAACTTTGAATCCATTTTTACGAAAATTGCTCGGACGGAGGTGTATGAAATTTGGCCCATTTATAGTTTATATGTAGGAGAAGTGTAAAACGCTAATATTTTTCAATAATAATGCTTATAAAGTACATTAAGTTCATGAATAATACACAAACTAGCATACATTTGACGATATTTACATTTTAAACTAAATTAAAAAAATAGCTTCACGCTGTATCCCGCATACAGCAGGGTACACACACTTTGTGCCACTGCGCCACGACTGGCCTCTTATATATTTACATCTTTATGTTTATAAAGTGGCACACACGTTGCTGTGGCATGAACGCAAATTATAATACGAGTAAATTGGTTCTCTAGCAATAATTTAAATATATAATGTAAGAAAAATGTATAATATAATGATACAGAAAAGAAGAAAGGCAAATCGTAAATCAAGTGAACAGTACATACAATACGGCTGACGAGTCGTGGCCGCTCTGAAGTTAGCTGTAGGTCTCTACATTGTGGGATGCGCAAATTTTATTTCAGGATTTTTGTTACTTTGAACATTTTCTCGAGTAAACGATGCGCAAAAGATCTGAAAACATAATTTCAGAGCGGCCACGACTCGTCAACCGTATTATATGTAGTGTTTAAACCAGGAGTTCCCAACCTTTTCTTCATCAAGGACCACTTTTATATCATTCTTGGTAGCACGGACCACTATGCATGTAGGTATAATAAAAATTAACTGTGATAACTAAACAAAAACTTCGCCTCACCATCCCCAGTCCTAAAATTAAAATCGTTCGCGGACCATATTTAGGCTTCTGCGGACCATTGGTTGGGAACCACTGGTTTAAACAAATCCCGCCTACAGCAGGATGAAAGTACAGCTAGTGAGAAACTAGTGTCCAAATAATTGAGTTTTTAGTAAAGAAACAATGCGCTTCGTCTTGATAGACCATTTAAGGGTGAATAAATAAGTTTCCTATACTTAGCTGGAATCCACAATCATCGCGTTTAGTCGGACGCTGACCTACTATTTCTTATAAACAAATGTGTGCGATCATAATCATGATCTGTATCATATAATGATCCATCTAGTAGGTACACATATAGCAAGATAGGCAAAGGGAACCTTAGTGTTAAGACATGAAGTGACAATGAAAATAATGAATTCCCCAATTTGGAATGGAATTCACAACCAAAGCGTTTACAGTCAAACACTGTCCCACTGCACCTCGTCCACCTCTAATATGTCTAATTTTAACAAAATATTTCTGTCCACAGGTATCCATTCTACATATCTCAGTTATACAAAAAGGATATTTACATTTTAACATGGCTTCGGTACACCATGTGGATACCACTGTACCCAATAGGTGTTTTATGCGAATCCATTGTTATATTACGTAACATACCATATTTTGAGGAGACACAAAGGTTTACAATATCGATGCCCAACGAGTGGAACTTCGCCTTCCACATGCCCTCGTTTTTAAGGGTATACTTACTTTTACTCACCTTCCCTGGACTATTCTTTGTAATGAGTCACATGCGTAAACTAAGATCGGTTAAGTTGAAACCAAAGATTGTTATCAAAAAATGTAAGTAAATTAATTAAATATGATATTAATAACAGAAGTATTGCATATTGTTTGAGCTTTATATATTGTATTAAAATAAATTAATAATAATAAGTTTATTATATATAAGAATTACATTTGTATTACATTATGATATAATAAATACTTTTACATGACATAATTAAATTAAAAAAAAAAAATGAAATGTCAATATTAGATTGATAATTTGTTGAATGATAAACATGCTATGGAACAATTTGATTTGCATCTTATTTTAGCTATGTATAAAAATTAAATACTTTTTTTTTTGGAAATAATGTATGAAGATGTTAGAAATTAGATTTCTTTATAAAAAAAAAAACAAATTCCGTCATGTGTATTTTTGTGTGTATTTTTGTGTAAATGCTTATATGTTGATATAATTATGGTTGTGTATTGTTTAGAAAATACTAGAAGTTTTATTTCTCTTCAGAATGTGATGTAAAATAATACAATTTATGAAACAAACTGGATAATATGATATATTCATAATATCCAGTTAGTCAGCATATACCTCTTTTTACAGACAGACATATTTAATATAAATTTAAAATTATTATGACAATTTATTTTAACAGTTTTAAAAAGTTATAAAAATCGACCACAAACAATATTATTCCCAAATGTATTACTTGAAATAGTACTTGATTGGAGCTAAAGTGACAAATTATATTTATTTTTGTGTGAAAAAGTAATAGATTTACTTTTTTACACATATCACAATATTGTTTGTGGTCGATTTTTTTTTGTAAGAATGGCTGAATGATTTTAGCAGATTGTAATTTTAAAAATATTACTTATTTAGAAAACATAAAAATTTTAATGTTTTTAAATAAGTATATTTTTTTCCCAAGTGTGGAATAAGACTTTAAAAATATTTAAAAAAATCATTATCTGTAAAATATAATTTGAATGCTATCTTAAATAAAAAATGCACAAACTTCCCATTAATTGGCATATATAAAATAAGTATTATTATAAAGTATTATAATTTTCAATTGATTTATAATAATACTTTATAAAGTATTATTATAAATCAATTGAAAATGCATAAGTAATTTTCCTATTATGAAAATAAACAATTATTCTTGTTTATAGTCTGGTCAAAATAAATGTTTCAACTAACAAAAAGTGAAGGCAGTTCCTTAGTTTTCCGTTAGTTATACATAAAAAGTGCTATAAAAATATTCAAGATTGACATTTGTTTTTTTTTTATTTTTTTCAAAATCAATAAGTATATTTATATTCTATGTTATTTCTATTATATGCAGATTTTTTTATATATACACTAGGCTACTAAATTTATGGTCTGAGCGAGTTTTTGTTATTTGACTATTTTATTATTGACTTGACCAGACCATTTAATTATAGACAACTCTTATGAGACAACTTCAAATTTAAAATTGTTATATGAATTTGGTAATAAGCATGAAGGAAATGATAATGAAATATTTTAATTTAACTATTAAAAATATATGTATTATGGCTGAAAAATGTCTTTTTGGAATAATCTTAAGATTCTGCGATTGTTTGATTCCATTTACTTTTAAAAACACTGCATTATAGTTTTATAGTTTTATTTTGTTATTATTGTTTAATAAGAAAAATAAATGATCTTTTTAAATCTTGTGTTTTAAGATACTATTTTATTATTTTGTGTTAATTTTAACACTGAACATTAAGTTATAAAAATCAGTGCCACACTTTCTGTCCAGACTAAAAAACTTAAATAATAATAAATCTTTATTTCGGGCTTTTAGTCCATATAATTTTTGGTAGTACATCTTTGCTTAACCTATGTTGGTAACATTTGTTTGTATGAATGTTATTCCAGTGCCTCCAGGCTTTCCATTGTTTATATGTCAAATAATGTATTCCTTAAGTGAGAATTTAACTTGCAACCATCACATAGCATTAGACACCATCTTACTGCACCACAATAGCTCCAACAAGGGGTAATTAAGCTTTGTTTAGTCGTAACTTTCATAATTTTGTTTACCTCTATAATTAGCATTGTACCAAATGCATTAAGAAATTTTTTCAAAAGCAATAGAAACATAAAAATATTGTTTCTAATTTGTACATTTTCTTCCCAAAGCAGAGCAATGAAAGGATACCATACCACCATGGAGATTGAACCCACAATTACTACATTTACAGTCAAACACTAAATGCACCACAATGACCTGTGTTTATTAGGAGGACCATAACATAAGAAATATTTATATTGGTTGAAATAAAACAAACAAATGAACTAACAAATAATTCTTTAATTCTGACCAAGTGACTACACCTCATATTAACTATTTAATTTAAATGAAAGCATTACCTGATGAGTTGGGAATACAAATCAACCACTGTACCATATTATAGGTGTTTTAAAACAAATACATGATTTTAATAAATTATGTCATCTGTGATTGACTTCTAACTTTCATGTAAAAAAGCATGCATTTAAGAACGCAGCTTAATGTAAGCCCTCTTGAACCACTCAAAGGGAGAGCTGTGAGCATAGTACTCATGGAAGATTGGCTCAACCAGTGTGTCTGGGGGTACACTCTTGTACACACGCTCACCATAGTAAGTGCCCACCTAAAACAAATATTTATATTTCAATTGCTATTAGAGTTAGTAACAACTTAATTTTGTGGCAGCTGTATGGACCTTTGAATTTAATATAAAGATTTTATAATTTGTAAGTCTTATACAGATGCATAAAATCCATTAATGTAAAAGTGAAATGCTCTATCTATTAAGATTCAATTGTTTGTTATGATATCTTGGACTTTCTTTACTATTCACACCCCTCGGATTGTCTTTTAGAATTTTTTCATTACTCTACATGTATTATAAAATAAATATATATTTATTATATATATAATTTTATATTTTTTGTATTGACATACCTCCCATCCGGGAACATCACGCATAAGTTCAGCTTCCGCTTCACGGTTCCTGCGGAGTTGCTTCAAGTATTCTCGATCTCTTTCAGCCAGTAACATTGGGTAAATGGCCATCTTAGCAGATCGCATTTCGATCTCATTTTTGCGGATATTTTTGTTAGTTATACTATAGAGATATAAGGCGAACGCAGTTATGCCGACGTAGCCAGCAAACATAGTATACCCTAAAATAATATATAACGTATTTAATACAAAGTGTAACCTAAATAAAGATTACATAACCTGTATTTGTTACTTATTGTCAATTGTGTATAGATATGCTACATTTTTAATACCCTTACCACTGAAATATTGTTTTGCGGGTAACCTTTTAAAAGGTATAGGACTGTAGCCTCCCGGAGGAGGCAAATCCTGTTTTCGGGCTATCTGACAAGCCTCAGCCATTTTTGAGACTCGCCTGTGACAACTGACAAGTGTGACAGCAGACCGACTTTTGCTTAACTCACCACAGATTATTTAGAAATAGAATGAAATGATTATGCTTAGTTGTCTATATCTTTAAAAGCTAATGGGGAATGAAACAAACAGATAATTAATTTAATATCTGATGCTTAGCAACAAGAGTTAATAGAAAATTATTGATGGTAGACGTGTATATTTTACATATTTATATTCGTTTTTACAATGGACCAAGAAGCGCAAGCTGATATTCCAGAATGCTTGGGAGACGAAACTGAACTCAAAATAAGACCATTAGATCGCATAAAACTAAACCCAAAAGTGCCCATTGAACCATCAGCATATGGTAAAGGAAAAAATTTCAGCCGACCGTGGATCCTTCAAGATGGTAGAGAAGTACCAGGCCAGGGCAGTGAAATGCGAGATAATTACAGAATTCCTAGAAAACCAAAGCAAGCTGAAGGTAATATTGTATTGAAAAATCACATTTCTTCTAAGTTTTGAGTGAACCGATCAATTTTCGAGGCATTGGATGTTGAGTGACGGAACTCAAAGCCGAACTTTACCAGAGCGAAAAAAGCGCTGTGCCGTTGTGCGCCAAGACGGCTTTGGTATTTTAAATCATATTAAGCAGCTTCAAATATTCAAAAAAAAATTAATTCTTCAAGGTATACGCAAACGCATGTTAACTGACTTCTTTTGGGAACAAATGCTTGACGAAGTTATTGAAGAGCTAGCAACTTCGCAGCCAGTTGCCGAATATTGTTCAGAGTATGACGCAAATTTTGTTAAAGATGAATTCGAACCTCGTAATCTAGAGGTTACTGCTGATAAAAACGTACGTTTGTTTTGTTATCACTAACGCTTACATTTCTAGATACATTATATTGTCCATTAATGTTACATTTATATTGTAGATGCATCTTAAATATCCTTTATATGGAACAGGATCCAGCGCAATCACATACTATAGTGAAAACATTAAAAAGACTGGCCCTGTAAGTAAACACCTTAGAAACTTGGAAGTATAGCTATCGATTTATTTTTTACGTACGATAATTTTTGCGATTCATGCCTAGTTATTTATCAACTGATAATTTTACTTATAGGGGGAGATATTGGAGAAATTTCGAAGATGCCAATATTTCACAAAACCAATGGAAGAAAGATTGGATAATGGCTGGGTTTAGTAACACTTGTAGCGCTGAGTTCTGTAACTGTCTTTTGTATAACTTTAATTTAATTAAAAATACTAAATTTATTTAGACATTTTATTAATATTACATAATAAGACAGTCATCTTTAAAATAATAAGTCCTCATCGTCCCAGTTATGCGGGTAACAAACTGGCTTAAAATCGCCTGCTGAAACGGAAGTTGAAGAAACAATCCCAGAATAAATATTGGCGATAGAATTCGAAGACTCTTTTGGCGAAACTGAAGACGTAGTGGATTTATCTGTAAAATAAAATTACTACAAAAATTGCAAAACCAACCCTCACCCAGGAAAATATCTCTAGATATAATAAATCCAAATAATTAAAAAGAATATGGTTACACCAACATATCTGTTCAAAGATAAAAGTCAGGTTCCCTCTAGAAAATATATGAATGTGAGCCTTGATTACCTTTATAAATATCTAAACTTATCTGCGGATAGTAAAATAAGAATTTTACTTCATTTCATTAGTAGAATAATATATACTAGAAATTCCTCATTGCGCCCAAGGGCCTAAGGGTTATGTATTATAATTATATGTTGCCTATACAAAAGTAAATAACAGAAACTAGGAATAGAACACAAGTAAAACGAACCGCTTTCCTCACCATCGCCAGGGATAGATTTTTTGGCAATTTTAGTTTTCAATAAAGATTGGTTAAAATTTTTCTTAGCTTTTACCATTTTCAGTCGATGAAATTCTTCTCGTTCCTACTCATGTTGTAATTATATGATTATTATTTTATTGATTTTATAAAATTAAATATACATAAAACAAGAAAAAAAGAATACACTACCCTTTCATCCATCTCTGTTAAAATATAGTTTTCAGTGTTATGAAGCTTAGGTAAAATTACCTTTCCGATACTATTTATCTTCCTGAAAAAAAAATGTAATTGAAGCTAAATATTATTCAGGAGATATTTAATATTTTCTTAAATATTAATATCAAATATATTACTATATATGTACTGCACAAAATACCTCAATGTAGATTTTGTAGCTTCATCAAGTAACAAGCATGTATTTCGTAAGGAAGCAAATGTAATCAGCAATTTTATAGCTTTTCTAAAAGCTTTCTTAGTTTCGGCGGTTCTATGACCACCAGCACCGAGGCCAGCGTAACGTAGTGCGTCATTAACCGTATTATCTTCTACTATTTGAAGAGACATAGTTGATACTCCCGATATATTTTCAGGCACTCGTTTGACGCGAATTTGAGCCTTAAAATAAACATAAAATCTTAATGCTATTACGATATATCTCTGATTATTTTATACTAGAAGCCCACTTGCGTTAATTCTTTGCGCATGGAAATTCGTAGAATTCTTTATTATATACTTTAAACATTGAATCATGAGCAACTTATTTTCATAATTCTGAGAAAATGCATGCAGTGAACTACGTGGTTGCTTGAGAGCATGTCATCGGCGTAGGGTAGTAAATAGGGTGTTGCATTATTAAAATTTTTCATGTTCTCGAAAAGTATACGGCCAAATTACATGCTATAAAAGCTAAACTGCTCTTCATAAAATTTTCTTGATGACGTAATAACTTTCACTGTCTCTGTAGTTGCTTAATAATGTTATTTTGTTGGTTAAGGCAAACTAAGAATAAAACCGTAATGTTATACATGCCTATAGCACTTTTGAAGAATGTAGCTTTCATACAAAATAAACAAAATGTTAATCTGTCCAGTAGTCTCAGAGATCGCGCTTAAACAAGCAAACTCTTCCACTTTAATGTATTAGTATAGATGACATTCAAACACCCCTAAAATATTTTAATTACTTCGTCAACGTTTTCCAGTACTAATGCATTAGATTCTCCATTTGTGAATTTAATAGCAGCCAAAGAAATATATGCTTCTTTTAAAGTGTGATCTAAAACCGCTTGTGTTGTTACTAGTTCAGTGGCAGCTTGGTGTCCTCGCATTCTTAGAGCATCTGCCTTCCTCTTCAATAATTGATATCCCTTATTTACTTTTTCTTGGCGATTTTTTATTTCTCGTAACATAAACACTGAAGCTGTTACTGGATAACGATTTTCGGCATTCATTGTAAAAATTTAAGTTTTTTTTTCGTTGTTCACAATTTTAAATATTTTTAGTACATATTATAGATAGTTGACAATAACATAAATATAAAAAAAAGAAAATCATAAAATGCAAACAATCGAAGAGTATTTACTAATATATTACAATAAATAAATAAATAATTATAATTTTTTAATTCAATTCGTCAATTAGTAATTCTGAACGCAATGGACGCTTGCCACCTTTTTTACCAATTTCAGAACTGACATATTGAATGTCAAAACACTATCTTGTGGTAAAAGATGCATTCTCCGAAAATAACATAAATAAAGGTTAATCAGGAATATTTCCCTCAATAATAATGTCAGGAGGACTTATAGACAAAGTTTATATAGGTCTGGACAATGCGCCGGCCGCATTTGATATAAAATCAAGAATTCTCGGACCTGTGAGTTACTCAACATTTTCTACGTATGATTAAAGAATATTTTTATTATATTTACATTTTAGCAATATATTATTTTTATTTACAGAATGGAACAAATTTAGAGTATATAAGATCGGAAACTGGAGTAGTAGCTGTATTAAAAAGCGATAAATTTGAGCCTTTACATTTAGCACTTCATCACACCCGATCAGAGGCATTAGCAGCAGCGAGATCGTTGGCACAAAATCTTATTGAAACAATACGTGCAGAACTAGCGCAATGGAGCGCTGCTCAAGCGGGAGGGCCACCACCTGCGCTTAACGTACCCCCACCTACTCTGACCACCACTGCTGCACCTCCCCCCGTTCCTCCACCAGTCGTGTCCGTATCACTATCAACACCATCGACATTAACAACATCAACACACCCCACAGTGATACCGCCTGTAGTCAGTGTAGCACCTGCTAATACTCCACTTATGACGGTTAGACAGCCCACAGTTTTACAACTGCTACCCCAGCAACAGTATGTTTTAAATCAAGAAAGTGGTCAATTGATACCCATAGTGCAACCTGGTGTCCAAGTTTCAAATACAAATTTCACGTCCTTGCCTATAGCACAGCCTTTAAGTGCAATACAGCAACCAAATTTTGGTGCCACCCAAATAGTAGACTTATCTAGTATGCAACCTGTGAACGTCACTCAGCTGCGATTAAGTGGAGTACCATCATCTATGTCAATGATTTTGCCAAATGGCTTATCATTTCCTCAAGCAAGTTTGACTGGAGCAGATACCACAACAGTCAGTTCGGCAACAGCTCCAGTTGTTTGTGCAGCACAAGGTACAAATTCTTCACAAAAAATTCTATATAGTACTGATAAAGGTGATAAGGATATAAAGTACCAGATACAGGGTACTGACACTATGCAATGGACAGTTCCAGGATCACAAACAATGCTTATACCATACCAACAGTTGCAAGACCTGACTTCCAATCAGACCGGCCTGGGCAATATACAACCACAGCAGTTTGTATCTGTAAGTACAAATATATTTAAATTTAATTAAAATATAATAATTAAAATAAAGTTCTCATATAGTGAACATACTTTTATGTATCATCATTTAATGCCTTTGTTGTACAGTGGGACTGTACAATGTATCTGATTGTACTAGGTACTTATATTATATTATATATTGGCATGATGGTTGGGCGTTAATCTCCTTGTGAGAATTAATAATTATTTATTTATTATTTATATTATTTCTGGGTTTTCTTTGCATATCTTGCCATGGGATATTTAATTGTTTCATTTCCTTCTAGTCTCATTAGACAAAACCAAACATCATTTGTTTCTTAATATTTATTTGTATCTATTTAAGTTATTTTTAAACATACTCAAGTGTTATTTCACTTATACATTTTCTTAATAAGTACACTTAAGTTCATTGAAAGATATAAAATTAAAATAAATAAGGACAGGATATCTTTCAAATTATTTTTTTAATTTTTATTCACTTTGAATTGAGTTTCATTTCAAACAAGTAATATTAACAGAATTTATTGAACTCTTTCATTAGTTCAATAAAAAGCAAAATATATTTGTTTAGCACATGTCTCTTTACTTCAGATTGCTCCTGCGAATAGTTTCCAACAAACATCACTTCCATTGTCTGCGGTTCAGTTACAACAATTACAAGCCACCGGAACATTTATGCAATTAAATCAAAAGGTATTTATAAAGTATTATTTTTTTAATAAAATGGTTAGAAATATTTATCCCTTAGGATCCATACATAAATAATATACCAAGTTCAGGGTGTTTAGGAGGTTGACTAAGTGTGATATTAAATGCATTTGAATGTGTATCAAAAAGTATTTTTAAAATATTACTTAACTCTAATCTAAATCTAAATTTAAAATTCTTATTAATAAGAACATTTTTTTAATAATTAAATTGGAATTTGGAATTTAATAAGAAGAGAAAATATAAAGTACAACTAAAAAAAAATATCCAATATAAAAATATATATGTTACTGTAACTGTAATAAATTATTCATAATTACCAATCATTATTAATAATTACATTATGATTTGATCAAAGTGAAGATAAATTTAAAATCAATCACTTTTAGCAATTGTTTTCTTATGTTATTGTTAACTTTTAGCAATTCTGTATTTTCGTAGATAAAAGTAATAATAACATGTAAGAGTTTGAGTTTATTAGTTAAATAGGTATTTATATATAGGTATAGGTATGTAATTTTAAGCAAAACAAGCTAACTTAGCCAGGACTTAAAAAGATTTTGCAGTGTTTTAGAAAACCTCAAATATGCGTGTTTGTATTTTTCGTCGATTCTGTGAGGCAATAAATGTTTCTGTCCCTGACAATAAGTGTATATACAGTGTTTTAGTTCACTTTATTTATTAAAAGAAATTTTTGCAGAATTTTTTTTTTCGTTTATTATTTACAAGTACAATAGTACCATTGTTTTATAATCTCAAACAAGTATAATATTGTAGGTAAGACTATGTGATATACTTAATAAATAAATACCATTTTCACAAAAAAACTCGGGTCTTACTTTATTTTATTACTTTTATCAATGTGTGCAGCAAATTATTAATAATAACTAACAAAAGTAATTAATTTCAATTGATTATTAACATTTATCAAACAAATCACTTATTATTAATATTGTAAAATTATTAATAATTTTCAATTAATCAAATTTACCGTAAGATATATAATAGATTTATGTCAAATATAATTAATTATAATATTTTTTATAATGTCTTTACCAAATAAATAAAAATTGTTTTAATATTTTGAAAGATAATTTAAGTTTTTTTTATTATATAAAGCTATTTAATGTTGTATTTTATATATTTATTTGTAATTACATTGTTTTATTTAGCATCTCTTACGCAGAGAGCATCTACAGATAAGATATTCCTAGTGCCCCTACAAATTCCCCAGGCATCACCTAATTAGCAATCAGAGCTGGTTGAGTGGTGGAACTCAACACCGCGTGTTGCCTTTTCACCAGAGTGAAAAAAAATTAAATAATACTGCTACGACGGTGTCAACACATACATTTTTAATGAGTCTCGTCATAAAAAATATAATAAAGTATTTTACATTTCTTAACAGCCAATAGTCAGCAGTGCGTCCTTAATAAATATAATATCAACCGGTCAAGCGTCTTCTCCGCAAATTATTTCAGTGAGCAAATGCAAATACATACATAAATTTTATATAAGCATTTCACCATACTAATAATATTATATTACGTTTCTTATTTTTTCTCCTCGCTTGTATTAATTATTATAATGTTCATTTGCTATTTCATATTATGTTTAGTTGTTAAAGAGTCTGTTACATATTTTGAAATTTCGTACATTTTTCTCATTAGATTTAAAATAAAAATGAATAAATCAGCTCACGCTGTATCCCGCACAGAGCGGGATAGCCAGAGGGAACTTAGTGTTAAGGCACTCCGTTCCCCACTTTCTGCCGAATTCTGGAGCAATTCCTCCGCCGTGTCGAGTGGCAGAACTCAACGCCGCGCTTTGCCTCGACACCAGAGCGAAGAAATAGAAATATAAATTTAAGTAAATATTTCATCTCCTCGAGTGGGGATCGAACCCACAACCAGTCGGTTTTACAGTCACACTTCGTGTCGCACGAATGACCTACTCATTAGATTTAATTTTTGTTTTCTCAATGTTTTGAGATTAATTTATTATATACATATTGGTATTTGTGTAACGGTTTCTTCTCCCCTTACAGCTTTCATAGTTACTTTCTATTACTTTTGTTGCGTATAATGTGTTTAACTTTTCAACACTTTAGAGATTTATTTATAACATCTTTTAAAAGATATCGGATTTTATTTGTTGATCAGAAAATATTATATAATTTTACTTAATTTTTTTATTTTTAAAAATTTTTAAGTTAAAAATATATGTTGTATTGAACATTCATTTTTAAAAGAATTACGGAGTTAAAAAGAAACCGTCTTATTGTGAAGGATAATATCAGTATTTCTGTTGATGTGTTTAGTGCAAAATATATTGATTAATAAAAATCGATATTGCTACTTATTTTTTGAAAGAATCGATTCGCTCCATTATAAGATTTCAATAAAGTAATAATCCGATATCTACTCATTTTTATCACTAGCCTCTCCATTAATTGGTTTTTGGGCTTTTCGATGTCGTCACAACATTATCAATTATTTAGACACAATTAAAAAAAAATTAAATGAAATTTTAGAGTTCCTCAAACCCGACGAAAAATTCTGGACAAGAAAATAGAGGACAAAAGAGATTATCTGACGGCACTCCGAGTCAGTTGCAGTTAAGGCCTATTGCACCTGCTGGGTAAGTCTAAATTTGTTATTTCCATATAAATTTAGTAATAAAACGAACATTTCAGGTTCTTCGAAAAATCGTTTATTTTTGGAAATTTATATAAATTTTACAATAAAATTTAATCTTTTAGTTTTTTTTTTGTATATTCAAAAGTTTTTTTTTTATAATGACTGGCAAATTTCCAAAAATAATGAGCAAAGCTCGTCGTAATCAAACTTCGGTGGCTGTCTTCGTGTTGATATCTAAATCCATTTAAATTATAATATCGTTAAGGCTTGTTTAGATCTTTTGGGCTTTTAAATACTAGTTCAAATTTTAAACATTACAAGAAATCATAGACGATACGTCGTTTTTTTTTTAAATTAATAATAATTAAGTGCATGAAAATTTCCTGAATGAGATTTTAAATCATTTTAATAGACGGCATTTTGTTATTTAATTGATATTTTGTGTGTGTATTGAAACGATACGATGCCGCAGGTCACATGTAAGCCAGGACAAGGCCTCTACGAGAGATTCCCGATCGTGGACCACTTCTACAGGTATATTGAAGATTTAAATAACACTTTACAAACGAGATTATATAAAAAAAAAAAATTTCCCGTATCCCGTATCCCATATTAATCCCGTATTAATTAATCGGGGTAGTTACTTTGACCCCGATTGTGAAACTTAACTTTTAATTGGATATTAAGGCTCGTATTTATACATCGTTTATCATTCTCAAATCTGAGATCGATCTTGAGATGCTGTTTTCATTCTTAGATATATAATTTATAAATGAAAACGTCTTATCAAAATCGCTCTCAGACTTGAGAGCGGCTTAAACTACTCCGTCTTCAATTTTTCACCTATTCTGCTTTTACAATTATAAAAATGCAAATAAAAATAATTTTAGTCTCGTTTATAAATTGTTTTATATTACCCAAGTTCTAACTGTTTCCCTCTCTTCCCTCAGTAATACGTAGAAATAATATGGCGTTGCGTAAAATATGCACTTTTGTAAGTCGAGACGATGCGAAGCGACTCTCTTTCAGTTACAGATCTAAATATTGAAAAGGATATATAAAATATATGTAAATAATGTACGGAACCATCAAATTTTATTTTTTTGAAATTTCAATGTTTTAGGTGATTTTTAAACATATTTCACATCGGTTGTTCGTCGTTGTTTGTTTTACCTGTCTTGTATTTTGTGTTTTTTAAAGTAGAATTTGTATTTATTACTTTCTTCATTTGGAAAAGGAAGGTATTTGGAGGAGGAAGTGGATTTACAGGTTCTACAAAATTTTCGCAACAATTTTCTTCGAAGTTTAATGTTTTGGCCTTGATTCTAATAGTAGAAGAGCATGTAAAGATAAAATTTGTAAGAAATATAAATTTATAATAATTGCATGCTTATTTTCATACTTTTGCTATCCTTAATATCTTTTCTCTTTTATATGACAAGATATAATATTACTTTAAATTTAACTTTAATGCGTAATTGCGTAGAGCGTCAAATAAAAAAAAATAAGCATTTCATGAAAAATGTTCAATATTTTTTAATTGAATATAAAAATTTTATACCTTTGGCGTATATTTTTAACGTATTTCATTTTGGCGTAATTTTCTAAGGCGACTATGTCACCTATTAAATGTGTATGGAACCATCATATTTTTTTAAAATTCTTTTTTGATTTATATTTCTTCTTTTTGTATTAGTGTAAATTTTAGAATATAGTCATTAGATTAGATGTATTTTGTCACTTATATCTATATAGATCAGATTTTTAATAGAAAATTAGATTTTTATTACTTTAAGTGGGTTTACAGGTTCTTTTTAATTACATATTCTACAAGTTCTTTTTAACTATTTTCTTTAGAATTTTATTATATTTTAACTAGATTGTAATAGTATTATTTTATACGATCATAAATAATTGCATGTTTTCACAGTTTTGCTTACCTTTATATCTCTTTTATATGACAATTGACAAGGTGGTGATTTTTATTTATTAGTTAGTTTTTATGTAAGTTATAACGAATTTAGTGCGTACGTGCATAAAGCGTCAAGTACTAGTAAAACATTTGATAAAAAATATTCTTAATTTAATGTTAGCGTACTTTATTTACGCGATATTTCATTTTGGCGTTCAATTTTTTGCGTTTTTTTTTGGAGTAAATTCGTGATGCGATAATTTTGGCGTAAACTTTTATGGCGATGATGCGTTTTGGCGTATTTTTTTATGCGATATTTTATTTTAGCGTAAATTGCTTCACTTGTAGTGTGTTAATGTCACTTAATTCAATGTGAAGGCGATGGCGGTGCGTTAAAATGATTCCTTATTATTATTTTTTTGTTTTTAATTTTTGTTTTATTTCCTATACCTTATGAGAAGGAAAGTTTACATTCTATAGTATAAGAAGTTCATCGAAATCGCCCTTAATTGAAGATGGGAAAGAATCTTAGCAGAAATCATTTTTATACATACATATTATTTTCATATATTTCTATTTAGTTTAAGCTAAAATGATGGATGAATCATCCAGAGATCAAACTATACCGTTTGAGGCCCGCGGACCCGGGGACCTGCAGTGTTTTGAGAGTTTTACCTCATTACTACACCGCAGTATCCATCTGTGTAAGATACAATAAAAAATATTTTGTTTTTTGCGTAATTTAGTAGAAATTCTGTTTTGCTCCGAGCTTTGGTTATGGCGTTTCGAGCGTGTCAGCTGACTACTAATCACTCGGCCAATTTCGTTGGCAAAATGATTAATATGTGTTGTGTAGAGAATACACGAAGGCCAGCCGCCTTCGTGTATTCTCTAGTGTATTCACAAAAGTGTGCTATACAATAGGAGAATGCATGTTAGAAAGAGATTCAGTTACAAAGAGATCCAGTTAAGACACTGCTTTCATTGACAGACTTTTTCATCGCATATCAAGGTAGGTTGTTGTTTTTTTATTTTATGGAAAAGACAAGGCAAACGAGCGTACGGATCGCCTCTTGAAAAGTCATCACCACCGCCAACGACCCCGTGCAACATCACAGGAGCTATAGGTGCGTTCCCGGCCCAGCGGTATAAGGTGGAGGAGTTGGTACCTTCAAAAAGTACTTTTTCAAGGTATCCATGAAGATAGATGGAATCTAATGACATTATGCATAACATATTTTACACTATTTATCTATGATTGATATAGAGGCGCAACGTTGAAATGATGCAACTACGATACTGGTGATATAGCCTACAGCTCCCTACAATGCTAGATAACATTGTACCAAAATAATATATACTAAATGAGTATAAATAATTATTATTACAATTTACAGGACAAGATTATTAGTATGTCTGAAAAATTTAATACCGAGTGTTCGAGATGAGGAAAAAAATCATCGTTCGGTGAATTCCAAACTTTCTTTATTATTTATTCATGATTTTAGCTTGTTTTATGGATTTTTAGTTTCTAGGTGCAGATCGAAAACTGAAAAGGCCGAGATTTATAAAAAAATATGCATGAATAAGTATATTAATTTTGTTTTTTTATTGCAGGTTTCATTTCAGCTACTTCCTCGTTGCCGAATTTCTTCTACACTTTCGTCCACATTTGTTATACTATGCATGTTTTTTAAATAATGCGACAGCGTAGTGTCTTTGCGTAGCGTAATCTAATATAATATTATCGTACTCTGTAGAATAAGGCGACCCAAAAATTATGTTTTATTTGAAAATATCAATATTTGATATCAAAATTTATAAAGAAAAGGGTTTTATTCTACAGTTGCGAAGTTTCAAGTAAATAATTGACATAATAAATTTCGATACAGCTAGAGACAACACAATGGTCAGTATGGGAATGAAGATCAATCCAGCTCACGGCACCATCATCCACGTGTCTTCGGGACAGCAGACTAAGTAATTTCTCTAATCTTCTAATCTATCTAATATATATTTTTTTAAATCGGCTTCACGCTGTATCCCGCACACAGCAGGGTAGGCACAGGGAACCTAGTGTTAAGACACTCCGTTCCCCACTTTCTGCCGAATTCTGGAGGCATTGCGTGTTGAGTGGCAGAACTCAACGCCGCGCTTAACCTCGATACCAGAGCGAACAAATGGAAATATAAATTTAAGTAAATATTTCATCTCCTCGAGTGGGGATCGAACCCACAACCAGTCGGTTTTACAGTGACACTTCGTGCCTCAGCGCCACGGCTGTTCTTTTTTTAGTTTCTTCTTATAATTTTATTTTGTTTGTTTAGGTTTTGAAATATTGCAATGCGTTCTGCTTTATTAGAAATTTTATTTTTAATTTAATGCAAATATGACTTTTCGTTCTGCTTATTTTATATTTGTTATAATAAAAAATATTTTCAAATCACCTATTACTGAATGTTTAGTATTTTTCCTATCATAAGTGACCAAACAAAATCATTTTATAATTTTTAATATTATTTAAATGTTTTCCAGTGTATCAGCTTCCTCGGTAGCACAAGATGGATCTGGCATGTACATAAAACAGATAGACAGAAACGCCATACAAATACAGTCCACAAAAGACGCGCAAAAGCAAGATTTAACTGCGAATAAATTGCAAAATGCGACACAAAATGTCCAAATGATCACCGTTCCTCAAGGAATGACTGTTTTACAGAATCCCCTAAATATAAGCCAGATGCCAACTGTCATTGGTCAGCCGAATAGCCAAGTGTACATGATACCAACAAATCATTCTAACCTCGTCCAAGGGACACTACCGCCGGGACTGATCGGCCAACAGATGCTGCAGCCGGGACAAAACGTGACCGTGATGCAGCCAAACCAGCTTGGCATGCCAGGTGGAGTGCAGTACAACGTGCCACTCATGCCAATGAACATGCCAAACTCACAATATATGCCAGGGATAAATCTTAATACGCAATTGTCGGCACAGCAGTTAAATGCCGCTCTGGCCGGACAGCAGCTTGCTAATTCCAATTTAACTGTCTCTGGCACCATACCAATAGTCCAAGCTCCCCCATCCTCCCCTATGACTAATCCAGCGACATCTGTGTCGCAACCACCTCCCGTTCACCAAATTTTGCCCCAAAACTCCAATTTTATTACGCCAACTTCTCAATACGCGGGCATGCCGCCGCAGTATGTGATGCAGGGCAACTCCGGGACGATAACTATGCCTGTAACCAACCCCAATGTGCAATATACAATGCCGAGCCAAGCGACCACCCCCGCCCCGACCAACGGGAACGGACAGACTGCTGCAACGGAAACCGACGCGAACGGCACTAATAATCAAACTAACTACATATCTTCCTCATCACAAGATGCGTATTCCATGTCTGGGACGACTCCAGCCCAGGCTCCGACCCAGAGCTTTACTAACGATGGAACATCGGCTGCCCCTTACACAGCTAATCAAGGGACGCAAAGTTATGGCACAAACGGCAATGGCACGCAAAACTATAATGGCAGCCAAACTCCTACTCAGCCGCCGAGCTACCCATCAAACGGATCGAACCCCCAGACACCTACTCAATCGTACTCCCAAACCGCAACTCCAAGCTCACAAAATACTTCACAAACGAACTTCTCACCATCTACCACACCCGCTCCTAACCAGAACTACCCAGCACCCAACATGCCAAACGTGGCATACCCTAATAACTCCCAGAACCCCTACCCAAACGCCACTGGCCAGAACTTGGCAGCCTATGCCAACAATCAGTACCAATACACGAGTAGACCATGGTTCAGGCCGCGATTCGGATCTCCCCAAGGCTCCCCGTACAATTCTGGCGTTGCCAATGCACCTCCGATGCCAGTCCCGCCTCCGTCTGCCAATTACAACTACTGGCAGGACAGTTGAGATTTGGAGATCATCGAGTCGGACATTCTGCCGGACTCGTGACATCAGGCCGAGCTCAGTGTCTATTTGCTGAATTAGACATTGAACTTCGAGACATTGTAAATAGTGACAAGTGAACCAGTGGACAATTATTCGAACAAATATATAGTGCTGTGTAAAATGGCTTCAAATACGTGTGATTTTATAGATTTATCTCACAAACTGAATAAAAAGGGCTCTGATTTTTTTATATATTACTAAAGTTAGTTGCTGGATATTTTTCTCGAAGATAACACATTCAAAATATTGTATATGTTATAGAAAACTTTTTATTTTTACTTAAAAGTATTTTGAAATTATATTTTTTAGTTTCACGGTGTATCCCGCATATAACTGTGTAAATAGAGGGTACATTAAGACACTCCGTTCTACTTGCGCCGCCCAATTTTTGTGACAAATTGCAGAACTTGACGCCGTGCTTTGTCTTGTTACTAGAGGGAGGAAATGAAAGTAATCCTCGTGAGAATCGAACCCACGACTGCCGCGTTTGTACAACATAGACACGTGTCTGTGAAATGGAATTGAAAGTTTTTATTATATAAATTTTAAACTATCTAAAGAACTTAAACACTTCATGATAATATAATAATAATAATATGTTTTTTTTTGTTAGCTTTTATTATAACATATACAATTTAATACTTTATAATATATTTCTAACAAAATATGTATGTATACTGTAAAATAACATGTTGTCCGTGTATATCTGTCAAATAGTACTCCAATATACATAGCTCCAGAGTAAGTTTATTAATAAGTAAATGTGAATTGATGTGAAATAGATGTTTCAAAAAAAATGTTTTTTTTGCTTTGCGCCATCTTTTTGTTATATCTTTAAAAAATTAAGACTAAATCTACTTCAAAGGAATTGTAACATATTAAAATTAACTACAGTTAGATTTACATTGATGTTTGTTTAATATAAAAATACATATTAATAATCGATTCTATTTACCGTAAGTCTATATTATTCCATGATCGTGTACAAAATTTTTAATGAATATTATAAACTACTATAGTATTTACATCGGAGCCCTTATATCGAATACATTCTTCTAGACCCCACTCACTTGTAGTCTCTAAATCGTGTGCCTGAATACGATATTGTAGAATATAATATATTTAAGAGACTGCTTAAATATTAAAATTACATTTATGAAATGTATAAATAAAATATAAACATATTGAATGTCTAGATTCTTCTGTACGCTGACTACGCTTTGTAAATCACATGGACCTGTATTGTATGTAATAGAATAAAAGATAATAAATGAGAAAGTTTATTTAAAATGAACTATTTTTGTATTATTTTTTGGTCATGTTCCTTTTGTTTATAAGTTTTCAAAATATAAAGACGACAAATCGATGTAAACAATGCTCTCTCGAATGTAGTACATTGTTTCAATGTTAATAACTTATTATTGAATAGTAAAAAAAATAAATGTATTATTTTTAACACCTAACACAAAAGTTGTTAAAGCCGATGTACTCTTGAGTGGTGAACCCGTAGATCCTGTCGATTCTACGGTGTTTCTCGGTATCACCATAGACTCCAAATTACAGTGGGGACCCCATATTGATGGATTGGCGAATAGACTTAGCTCCGCAGCTTTCGCGGTTAAAAAAATTAGATCATTAACTGATGTAGAAACGGCTCGACTTGTTTACTTCAGTTACTTCTACAGTATTATGTAATATGGGATTTTACTTTGGGGTAATGCAGCCGGTATTTAAGCAATATGTGTCCTGCAGAAGCGAGCTATTCGTGCAATCTATAACTTAGGCCCTAAAGACTCCTTGAGGCAAAAGTATAAAGAAATTAATATACTGACAGTTGCATCGCAATATATTTTTGAAAATGTTATGTATGTTAAGAAAAACATTAATTTTATGGGACAATGTGTACGCTTTTACAATAGGATCCCAGAAAACGTCAGAGAATTTTCTATATCACGATTTAAAAAAATTGTGAAAAGACGTTTGTGTGTTAAAGGTTATTACCAAATTAATGATTTTGTAAATGATAACACGCCTTGGGAATGAAATGCTTGCTCCAGTCTGTTTCAAAGGTACCATTATCACAGATAATTAAATTTGTATTTGTTCAAAATTGATTTAAAAAAAATAAGAAATAAATGATTTAAGAAAAAAATCTTAAATCATTAAGGGGTTCTTCCGATTCATTCAGGTCTGAGGCATTAACTTTAGTGAACTGGTGGTAAATTATTTGACGTTCAAAAAATGAAGCATGTAACTTCTTATTTTGAATAAAATTATTTGATTTTTCGTTTGGATTCACGTTGGTTCCTGCACGTAGCATGGCAGGCAGAGGGAACCTAGTGCTTAGACAATGAGTTGCGGTTGAGTGGCGGAACTCAACGCTGCGCGTTTTATGAATTTAAATATTTTATTTTCTCAAGTGGGGATCGAACTCACAACCACCGCCACGACTGGCCTCTAATCGCTTTATACGCCATAGTCTTATCCCATCTTTTTGATTATTTTGGTCCTATTATCGCTATTAACAAAAGCACTATAAAGCTATGTTCACGTGCAATTGTTATGGTTAGAATTTATTACCATTAAAGAAAAATAGGTCAAAGATAAAAAAAATTACAAAATAAAGTCATTTACGTTATTAAAACTCACATTTTATATTAATGTTTAAAAAATTTGCTTCACGCTGTATCCCGCACGCAGCAGGGTAGACAGAGGGAACCTAGTGTTAAGACACTCCGTTCTCCATTTTATATTTATGCATACTATTTTATTATCTTCATTTCAAAGCTAATTCAGAATCCCAGGATAAAGAAGTGAATATATAATATAAAATAACAAAAACTGAATACTGGATAGCCGTTTATTTTCTACAAAACATGATATGCCATCTCAACCGTAGATAGTATTACCAAAATATAACAGTACCATTTGTAACACACTACATATAATATAACTTGTATTATTTATATTATTTATTTTTAATTATAAATTCGGTAAAAACATACTTATGTCATGTAATCTCACTTTTATATAATATTATATTTTTAAGTAATTATTCCACAGATCTTTAAAACTCAGGCTGAAATGATGATTTTTCAACAGTTTAGATATAGGTTCAAACTTAGGTTTCTATCATCCGTTTTTTTTTATATATAATACTTCTTAATAACTTAATATACAAAATTTTAATGGTAAAACATTGTAATATTAAAAAAAGTTAGTACTAGTGAAAAAAAAAACAACTTAAATTAAAAAAAAGGGTGGGATATTAAAACTAAGTAGTGAAATCGATTATTATTTAAACTTAATAATAGATTGAACTTAACAACAATAATACCTAATAATCTACAATTTTAGATTAAAATATGAAAACGGGACTAGAAGATTAAAAAAAATCAACATTTTTAAGTACGGACGGCGAATTTTCAAAGCTCATTCAATAACTTGTTAGAAAAATTAAAAAGTTTTTTTAGTGGTCATCAAAGTGCATTATTCTAAATTTAAAAAATCCTTGAATAAACAAAACAATAAAAAAAAAATTGAAACATGATTTTTTTTCTATAATTTCTCAGATTTACTGGCATACTTAGCTATATTTTTTTGTATATTTGCAAGGTTTAAGGTTTATTTTAGCCTTAAAATTAATATATAATTGGAAATATAATTACTTTATTCTCTTTCTAAAAAATTTATAAAGTATTTTTCAGATATTTTTGAGAGCACTCAATAGTTGGAATGGAAAATTTATAGTTTTAAAAAAAATCTTCACATAATTTAACATTAAACTCATTTTTGTAACATTTTCTTGTCTATTTCTTTATTTTTATTGTCTCTTCTTATACAGATATGCAACAATTATTATTTCGCGGGCTAGCACCTGATACTAAATATTGAACACATTTCGATCCAACTATCTGAATATTTAGGTGTGATTATTCAAATCCTTTTTCGATTTACCCTTAGTGTTGCCAGATTAAAAAGTTTTATCATAATATTTTCGATCAAATAAATCCTGGCAACACAAAAAAGAAATCTTGGCACTCATTAGGAAAGGGCACTAACGTTTTTCCTAAACATCACATTTTTTATGGAAGTGTCTATATCGTTATAAATTGTAAAATATATTTATTCTTGGACAGTATACCAAATACAATTATAATAATAACAACAATCTTAATCCAATACTAATACTAATCTAAGATTTCATTTTGTTAATACTAGAAATGCTGTTTTATGCAATAATATGTCAATATCTTTATGAATTTTATATTAAAAAAAATATATATGATTTTGTAAGTTTATTATCGCAGCGTTCATAAAAAAAATACCGTTTCATATAAATAAATAAGTAAACAATAAAAAACACATTGAATAAAATAAATATTTTCTTAACAAAGCTCATTTCTCAAAATGTAGTACATACATCATGTGTTAAAAAAAATATCAAAAACATATTTAGGTCTTTTTTCAACTTAAATCTGTACCCCGCACGTATAGGCAGAGAGAGCCTAGTGCTAAGACACTCCACTCCCCATTTCTCCCCATTTAGAAATTGACATAGAATTGGATAAAACAGTTATTTAAGCTAAATTTTTAAAGCATTAATAATAATACGTTCATTTAAAATAGCCTAGTATCGATTATGACTAAATTAACACTTGTTTATTAGGATTTTACACTTTATTAATAGGAAGATAGCTGAACTTTAATTTGGACTTTTCAATTTTTAATATAAAAAAATATTTTTAACATTTTTTGATTTAAAAAGGCTTTAGGTTTAAATTACGTTAGGTTCGTTATTTACAAAGCTAAAATAATTTGCACCTATTTTTGAAAACTGTAAATTATAAATTAAATCTGATAATTATAATGAATGGGAAAACATATTTTTATATATTTATATATATGAAAAAGTAAAAGTACTCTTAAATATTATCTCTGTTATAAAAATATTTATATTTATTATTAAACTTTATATATACCCCGTTGCGAATGATTGACCTGACTGACTGGTTGATTATTTAAATCAGGAAATCTCTCTTACAATCGAGTAAATCGATTAATAATCGATTTATGTTTACCATTCGTAATAATTCACATAAAATTATAATATTGTATTACTATATAGAAATATAGTTAATGATATAACTCGAAAAATATTTTAAATACATATACATACATAGGTACATGTAATTTTACATTATTTCAATAACAACAATATTTAATTCTTGTAGGTACTTATTTTTTATTATACGAGTTTTTTAGTATTGAATTCAAATATTTTTTTTTTTTTTACCTTTTTATGATGAATTAAATTGGAAGCACAACATTTAAACTTTCAAAAAAATATTGTTTTATATGTCTTCAACAAAATAAATACTTGAAAACTTTTGACTGTAATATTATCATGAATATTATGAAAAATTAATAAATATAAGTATGTATATATATTATATTTGTAGGAATTATTGTAATAATTTGTACGTCTGGCTTGTAGTTAAAAAAATAAGATTATTTTTAATTTAACCAGAACAGTTTTGTAGTAACTTTAATAGAAAACTTAATTTATTTTAGGAAATACCAAAACTAGAATTACACACTGCTACACTAAAGAATTAAAACAACATTAGATTATAATATGCAAAATGAAAAAAAAATAGATAGTAAAACATCCATATTACAATTTAAAAAAACATAAGAGATGCAAACAAAAAACAAACAAAATGCTCAAAAAACTAAAATTATGCATACATAATATTAATAAGCACAATTGCAAACTTAGCCCATTTAGAATAATAACCTCAGTTTTGTTGGCCATGGGAGCCAAGATTATGATAGCAACAATTGATCGTCATAAAAAGTCGACTTAGAAAGGCAGAAGGCTCGATCCTGTGCAGGTCTTACAGATTTCGCGTTTAAAATTTGTTATTTTTAGTAAGTAACAAAACTAGACCTACACACTACTATGTTAAAGAATTGAAGTAATATTAGATTATAAGCAATGTGAAAAGATACAGAATATATAAAATTACAGATAAAAAAAAAATTAAAGATGCAAATAAAAAAATGTAAGTATAAAAAAAATTAAATAATGCATATAATCCAAATATTAACAACAATAATAAAAAAAAAAAACAAATAATTTACTGTAACTTAGCACATCTAGAACAATAATCATTATTCTCCGGACTTCCATAGTACATGCACAGCGGCGCCCTGCAGGGCTTCGGTGAAGGCGGACGATCGTCATAGAAGGTTGATTTAGAAAGGTACAAGGTTCGATCCTGTGCAGGTTTCACAGATTTCTGGGTTAAAGTTCTAGTCATTTCGTGTGCACTTTTGTCAGCCTCTGTGTAGAACTGTGACCGGCCTGTGCCGTAGCGGGGCTGTGAGGGCTGGTTGTTGGTGTTTTCTTCTTTTCTATTTTTTTCTGCTGTATATCTGTTATGGGAAATTGAGTGTTATGTTGTATTATTTTAAATGTATATTATTATATATATTTAGCTTCACGCTGTATGATGCACACAGTAAAGCCTAGGACCTAGGACTACTTCTGTTACCCACTTTCCGCCGCATTCTGGAGACGGAACGCCACACTGCTTCGTTACCATTGTGAGGAAATAAAAATATGAAATATTTAATTTTCTTCAGTGGGAATCAAACACAACTTGTCGTGTTCCAATCGCAAACTTCTGCTTCAGCAACCTCATAATTACATTTAATATTTTAAACTATGGTAGTAAAAGGAGAAGAAAGTTAGTATATAAAAGAGTTGGCCAAATAGCTAACCAATGTTCTGAGTGATTCAAAAAGTACCAAATGTTGGTACCCTGACTAATAACGCGATGGTTGTTGGTTCGATACCCATTTGGTGTAATAATTATGTATTATTCGATATTACTGTGCTCCAGTAAGACAATGCGTGGCATTCACTTCTACAACTTAAGATGCAATATTTTTAAAAGGATCTTTCTGGATAACAACTAAATAAAAGCTTTTTACCCAATCCAAGCTTCATTCAAGTAGTTCTTGACCATTTCCTCTTGCACGGGCGCCCTCGCCGCCAGCACTCTGCAACACAACACTTCACACGTCGATTGCCTTCTTAATAGACCCTCTTCCGGATTACTCTGACTTCCGGACTTCCCTAACTTAGCCATCGAACCAAAGTTCTTCTTGAGCTTACTACTCATCGATCTTCCTATGCTACCAAATTGCTTAGCTACGGAGTTCAATTGTTTGGAAGTTTTAGTAGAGAGGGCGTCTAAAGATCTTCTCAGTTCTTCCGAAGGCTGGCTTTGTGTTAGACATTCCACTCTTTCTAGATCTAGGTAAGCTGCCAACATGGCGGATCTTTGGTATTCGTCGGGAAGTAAGTTGTTTATCGTTTTTTGATCAGGTTCGATGTCCCATTTGAAATCTTCGCCTGGGTCTACGTTGAAACTAAAATAAAAAAAAAATAAGTTAAAAACATCACTTCTTTTATAGGAACTTTTTAAACTTATTTAAAGTCGCTAGTCATAGATATAAATATTTTGAAATTCAATTTAAATTTTAGAGAATTAAATTTTAAATATGACGCATATTACTTAAGTATAATATTTTTTTGTGGATTCGATTCTACCGTAAAGAAATAAATTACTTTTGGTTAATAAGAATAAGCTCTGATAAGCCAAAGCGTGGTGTTGTATTTTGCTACTGCCACAGCACGATCAGCGTGTTATAAAAAAAAACTAAAGGTGAAGATTAAAATATAAAAAAAATGTAACTTACCGTACAGGCATCGGGTTCCCAGCCTGATCTTCCAAGGGCACCCTCGCCCCGTCGGTGGGCAGCGGCTCGCAGGGGACCAGCGCGGAGAAGTGCCCCGCGTCGTACGCCAGCAGGATGGGCGCCTTGCTGCACAGCTCGGGCTGGAGCTCCAAAGGCAGGTAAATACCGCCGAAAGGTATTGGTGCTATTGGATCGCCTCGAAAATCCTGGAATTAGAAAGTTTGGACTTACAAACTACTTTATTGTGTTTTTTTTTCAATTTCACGCTGTAAAGAGAGAATGTTAAGACACTCCGTTCCCCACACACCGTCGCTCGATGTATTGCGTGTTGGCGCATCAATCACCAGACCAAAAAGATGAAAATATTAATTATTTCATTCCCCTGAGCGAAAATCGAACCCACAGTCGTTGTCACATCGGCGCGTGTGCCCCTACGCCACGACGGCCTCGAGAAAAAACTTGGTTGTTATTAACGTCTAACTTAGCTTCTTGAGATTTCGTAAAACTTACTTAGGATTGGATGCCATTCTGACGCATTTGTGTTTTGAAATAAGTGTATCTGAATATAATAATTACAGTTTCTATTCAAGGAAGTGGAAAATCAAGTCATTTATAGTACATATGAAAATAATATGGGAGTTTATAAAATATACCTATTATTTACAAAAATATTTAATTATTTGCGGCTTTGAGTTTTGTCACTCAACACGCTATGCGTTAAGAATTCGGCAGAAAGTGGGGAACGGAGTGTCTTAATACTAAGTTCTCTCTGCCTACCCTGTGTTGTGTGCGGGATACAGCGTGAAGCTGATGATATTTAATTATTTCTGCTATAGTAATATGATTATGTAAGTGAGTCGTAAATCACTTAATCTGTTTAGCGCGTTCGTGACCTCTATATTGACACCAATAGAGACCGGTGTGAACTTGCCCCACATTCCGGACACGCCTCCAATTATATTAAACGAGCTACGCAAATGTGTGCACAAATCATATCTTATGAACAATATGACAATATGGTAAAATTTAATATGAGCAGTTTTTTTTAATAGAAGATGCGTTAAAATTTTACGGCGCGGCGCTGGGCTGCGGGCGCGGCCGGGGCTCCGCCGACGCCGCGCGCACCGACTTGTAACTCACCCGTAGAGCGACATCAGCGAACACGACCACGGGGCGCCGCATGACGTGCGCCAGCGCCAGCACGTGCAGCTGCTCCAGGCCGGCGTAGTGCGGCGCGGCGCTGGGCTGCGGGCGCGGCCGGGGCTCCGCCGACGCCGCGCGCCCCGACTTGTAACTCACCCGTAGAGCGACATCAGCGAACACGACCACGGGGCGCCGCATG
>JAATLQ010036551.1:14243-39887 GCA_013421005.1 Heliconius erato x Heliconius himera | reverse complement strand
TTTAGAGAAAAGCTATATCGACTCATGTTTAACCCTTACTTTCAGTATATATATAAGTATATTAGTTACCTTTTGGCCATTTAATATAGATTAAAATGTTGTTACTGTACAACACTGTTGTACAGTAACAACATTTTAATAAAATAATGTACTGTTTTTCATTTCAATAAGTACTTTAGAAGATTAGTAGCACAGATTTAAAATTACGGCACAAAAAAATTCTTGCTGTGTAACGGTTCGCCGCCCACTACGCGTCCCCCCGCGCCCCGCAACCTTTTTCTTATAAAAATGGATCCGCCGCACCCGCCTGGCTTCTTTCCCCCGGGCATCAGAGGAAGGCCTGGTCATCATGTTGCCCAAGGCTGGGAAGAGCCCGCAGCCTGAGGGATACCGATCTATAGCCCTCCTTAGCGCGGTCGCCAAGCTGTTCGAGAAGTTATTCCTCTCACTTCTCCAGTCGCCACGAAGCGAGCAGTTTGGCAAGCGGGTATACCACTCTGGTTATACTACGCCGCAACAGTGATCAACCGAAAGGAGAGTGCAAAAGTAGTCTTCTTCGACGTAGCGCGCGTATTCGACCGCGTTGGCACCCGGGCCTACTTCATTAAGTGCTCAGAGCTGGCACCCCCAGCATGTCGCGCATTTCTTTGCCTCCCTGCCCCAGTGACAGGACATTTTGCGTGAGAGTTGAAAGTTCGAGGTCTAGCAGCGACTGGATCGCTGCTGTTGTTCCCCAGGGCACCATTTTATCACCTGCTCTCTACGCACTATACACTCATGATATCACAACGCCCTAGCGAGTATCACTCAACGAGAAATCCTGCAGGTGGTCCAGAATCTCATCCTCCGTCGAGTGACGCAGGCGCCATACTAAGTGAGACACATTGGTCATCTCGCGTCCAACGCATTCTGCTGCGCCAATGTATCACCTGCACCTAAGGAGCAGCACTCCGTGGCATACCCGGCCGCCCGAGGTCAGACGTAAGACTACTTCCGAGGGACTTTCTATTCTCCTCCAAACCCGACTCATGAGCCTTGCATTGAACCTTGGTCGTTTAAGATGGGCCTCCCTCAGGAAACCGAGGGTCTCTCTTGACTGAATTGACCGCCTAGATGGCATTTGATAATCCTTCCAATTTCATACTGTATCAACGCCCAGATGCCGTTCGGAGTTACTACGGAGATGGACGAGAGAATGCTTCAATTCTGCGCCTGGCTCTATAGCAAAGTTAATTTAGAAGCGATTGCACGTATTTTGGAGTTATCCAATAATTATAATGTATTTCAACGCGACATAGTTGGTTATATCTTATGTTTTCGTATTATTCGTATTTCGTATTTTTGGGTAAGAGAATAGTAGGTAGTCTGTTGTTTATAATTTCTTTCATTAAAGTTTTCTGTTGTTTCTGTCATTTATTTAAGTGCGTTTTTTCAAACAATTGGAACTACGAAAATGCGGGTTGCATTAAGGTTTAAATAATTTTCACATTAGTAATCTTAAGTGTTTTGCAAACATAGGTACATTACATGAATAATTCAGTAGTTAAAGCGGGCGAAGCCGCGAGCGGGTCGCTAGTAAATTATAAGAATAGAAATTCAATACTTAATAGGATAGGATTTTATAGGAGTCCATGTACACACGGTTGACGGTACCCGTTTTAGTCATCAGAACTTTGATGAAGCCATACGATCATATCTATAGGTAAAGTATTCACCGCGTAAAGTAAATGTCTGGAAGGGTATCTACTTTTAAGAACGTTGGTCTTAAACAAAATCTGCCAAAGACTGAGTACATGACATGCTTGCGAGAGCCCGCATTCTAGTACTTTCCATATAGATTCTGAGTCTTAAAAATTCTTCCATATAGATTCTTAGTCAAAAAAAATCTGATATGATGATGATGATGTGATGATGATTTTAGTACTTTTAAGTACTTTTTATATCTTTAAATAGTTATACGTAAAAGTAATTAAAAATTAGAAATTACCTTGGATCCGCTATGCATGAGTCCGGACTCCGGAGGCATTCGTCACGATGTCCAAGCAAGGCTTGGTAATAAGGCGGGAAATTAGTGCTGTTATCAGCGACTGCAGAATACCGCCCAAGCTTACGACATGATCTGACTAGTTATTTATATGGCAGCACATGCTGGCCATAGCACTATCTCGACCCACGTAGAAGCTTCATCTCACATTGGCGAGAATGTAGAAGTAAATTTGCGACTTAAATCAGTCTGACTGCATGAGTAACACCACATTCATTCCAGGTAGTCCTAGGTTCCGTGACGTAGTGAATATGCTCCAAGAGTGTGCTTCTGGGATGTAATGGCTACGTTATTTGACGACCTATGTATGAAGAAAGTGTGTTGTTATATCTTTCCCTGGAGCTAGTTCCCCCGATGCTCACAAAAGCCATGGCCAGTTGTCGTAATGTATCATTTTTAAGCTAATGGACTAACCAATGAGGATGTTGAAGTCTGTACGAAGTGGAATACTTTACAGAGTGGTGTCAAAAGGTAAGCCCGTGCGACGAATACCGAGAACACTATAATAGTAATAGCCAAAGGAAGATACAGAAAGAAGTTCATTTTTTAATAATTTAATTATTTTGTTTATATTTGCTTATCATTATTATACAATTCTACTGTTTAACTTTACTATTTTAAAAACCAATGGTTACTTATATTGTTTAACAAAATTGTTGAGAACATCGTGGTGCAGTAGCTCAGCCTGCCTAGATATAAACGCGATGTTTGTGGGGATATCCCCTTGGGGGAACGATTTCCTGCTCTATTAGACAAAGCTCCGTGTAGAATTTCGTATTTCAACATGCAATGTTTCGAATTCAGTAGGCAAGCGGAGAACGGAATGCCTAGACACTAGGTTATACTCTGTTAGCGTTAATGTCTGAGCAAAATAAAGCATGATTGGTTGAAAAAAGCTATTGTAAAAAATGTTTACAGTTTCCTTTGTTAAGAATGAAGTTAGCGGCTCCAATTATTGGTCACCAATGCTGCCAGCCCCTTTTTTCTTAGTATTGACAGCGCATACTAACAATAAGGAGGAAAAAAATAATAAAAATATGGAACATCGCAGTATTATTTTTATATTGAATACGACGGCGATGACGATAAGTTACCATCTATCTATAATAAAATCAATTATTAAAGTAAATTGTATTCCGTACACAGCAGGGTAGGCAGAGAAAACCTAGTATCAAGACACTCCGTTCCCCAGTTTCCGCCGAATTCTGGAGGCATAGCGTGTTGAGTGGAGTAACTCAACGACGTCCTTTTCGACACCAGAGCGAAGTCTCCTCGAGTGGCAACCGAACCCATAACCAGTCACGTTTACAGTCACACTTTGTGCCCCTGTGACACGACTGGCCTACAATCTATAATTATTATATGTATTTAGAAATAAAAAGGTTCTAATACCATTTTTTAGCACGCTTAGTGAAAGTAAGAAATGCCATTGACTTTATAAATACCTTTTGACGTTTATTTGGTGGTACAAAATACTTATGCTTATGCGTATTTTGAAAGTGTTTTAGTATATTGCTAACGTCATTTCGATATATCAATGAAAATAATTTCGAGGTAGAATAGATGATCCATAAAATTTTGTGTATCTACCTAATGATTTTCACTTTTATTTAAACCAAAAATCAGCGTCACGCTTTACCCCAGATATAGCTGGATAAATTCAAATACAAATTCAAAATATCCTTTATTCAAATAAACTCTTATAAGCACTTTTGAATCGTCAAATGAACATATAAACAAAATAAAAGCTAGCTAGATAGGCAGATGGAGTCTAGTGTTAAGACTAAGTTCGGTTCGTTGAGTCGCGGAACACATTGCCGCGCTTTGCCTCGACACCAGAGCGAAGAAATGAACCGATTAAATATTTGATTTCTGTTCTTCATTTATAGCGCTTCGAGCGTGCCAGTTAAGCACTAATCACTTCGCCAATGTCACGTTGTATGGAGAACACACGAAGGAGATTGTACGGTAAAAAGAGACTATATTACACAATAGGAGAATGCATGTCAAAAAGTAGTCCAATATTTGATTTTGGGAATCAATGTCGTGTTACAATGACACACGTATCCCTGCGCCACGACTGGCCTCAATATTATCGCAAACCTATCATCAAAAGGTAAGATTTAGTAGATAAACTGTGTGTTACTTAGTACTAATCACGAAATTTCGAAAAAACTTAAATTTTATTATTTTTTATATTAAAAAGCTCATGTCAGTGTATAATTGTAATGAGCTTTTACAGAAATAGTTACATCTTTAGTTAAATAGAACTGCTCAAAGATTTTACAATAGATCGATACTTTTTGCATACACTGTATAATTAATTTCATTTTAATAAATACAACATAAAAAACATTTATTTATGTAAGGAAATGTAAAAATGAAATTCGTTCATTTATGTTTGCTTGTTATGTTCATTTATGTATGTAACCATCGAGATTTTAACTATCAATGAAGAATGAATATGAATGGGTATATTTACCAAAAAAAGTCGTAGGTTTGGTGTTAAGAAAGACATTCTTTTCCATATCATTTACCGTAGTCCATCCCATAAGACCAGTATTATCCAAAAATTTCTACATATTAATAGGAGCAAAATGGACACCGCTTACCTTTCAGTAGGTATGTACCATCAGTTCACATAGGAAATATCATGGCAACGCTGTTTGTTACAAGGAACTTTAACAACACACTACTTTAGATTCATGATGAAGTATTCTTTGGTCAATCAGGGATAAGTCAGTTATGGGCTTCAGGCCACTGACGTTGTACGAGGCCCAAGATCTGATGATCGCAACGTTACGTAGTGATAAAACTTAAAATGACAACATATTTTTAATTTATACATGTTATTCAAAATCAAATTGATAAAAGAAAGGCAACAAAAATGTTATAAGAAATTAGACTCTACCAGAGATGCTAAGTTCTATGAGTCATATATAAAGTTTAAAAAAATGTATACATTTAAGCTATTTACAAAATACAAAAACATAAAGCATTAATTGAGGCCGGTCGTGGCGCAGCGGCACGAGGTGTGACTGCAAAACCGACTGGTTGTGGGTTCGATCCCCACTCGAGGAGATGAAATATTTACTTAAATTTATATTTCCATTTCTTCGCTCTGGTGTCGAGGTTAAGCGCGGCGTTGAGTTCTGCCACTCAACACGCAATGCCTCCAGAATTCGGCAGAAAGTGGGGAACGAGGTGTGTCTTAACACTAGGTTCCCTCTGCCTACCCTGCTGTGTGCGGGATACAGCGTGAAGCTAATTTAATTTTATTTTTATTTTCAAAAACATAAAAATAAAAATGTCTCATATTTTCGTCTATTTGTTTTTAACTATTATATGAGTCTGATAAAATAGATAATTAAAAAAAAAACTTCATATTAGATGTAATTACGTAAAAACTTAGAGACCTAGTATTAAGGTACTTTAACGAGACAGTTAATAGAATGACTGGTTTTAAAGTTATTCTTTATTATTTTCTATGGATTGTAAATTTTTTAAGCCAGTCGTGGCGCAGGGGCACACGCGTGTGACTGTAAACGCGACTGGTTATGGCTTCGATTTCCACTCGAGAAAATGAAATATTTATTTAAATTTGCATTTGTCAAAGCGCGGTGTTCAGTTCCACCACTCAACACGCAAACGACCTCGGAAAATGGGGACGGGAGTGTCTCAAAACTATCTTCCCTCTGCCTACCCTGCCGTGAACGGGATACAGCGTGAGGCCGATTCGATTGTAAATCTAAAATAAATCTCGGCACACATTACGTGCACTATTTAAAAATTAACAAAATGTAACGCGGCCGCATGCGATCCGAGCTCCGACCGGGTGCGGGTCAACGACCGCCAAACTGCGAGCCCGCCATATTGGATTCGTCACGGCGCGCGCGCATTATGTCTTCTGCACCGCTCCACGGCTTCAACCACGTTCATATATCCGCGTGGCTCTTCAAATATTTAATTATTAATCACATAATAATAAGTGACGCTAATAGATAATAACATATTATTATAATGTACATATAATAATTTAAAAAAAAAGCTTCGTGATTTTATTTAGATTTCTAGTCAGTTTTACACACAATTTATATATAATTTTTTTTAAGTAAGGAAAATGTCGTTGTTATCTTAAAAACGTTGGTCTTATAAATTATTGTTTAATTTTTTTTTATAATATACTTTGTACACACAAGTATAAACTAGTAGTTAACATTAATTTTCAAAATAGTATATATAAATATGACATTATTTAGGCAGTCGTGGCGCAGAGGCACAGGAGTATGTGAAAGGTGTGTAACGTGGTGTGGTTGTGGGTGCGATTCTCACTCGAGAGAATGAATTATTATTTATTAATATTTTTATTTTTCACTCTGGCAACATTGCGTGTTGAGTTTCGCCACTCAACACGCAGTGCCTCGAATAATAGGTACCCTCTGCTTACCCTGCTGTATGCGGGAAGACCGTGAAGCTGATTTGTTTTTTTTTTTAGTATATTGTCTTGTCCTTATTACACGTGTTTTAGTCTAGGTCTATACTTTGTTGGTGCTTTATAGCAGAAAATTTGAGCCAAATTAGAAATTCACAAGTATTTTAAACGCAACATTTTAAGCAATGATTATCACACACACTCCGTCATCCGTTGTCATCCTTTCAAATGGGTTCGACCCCACAATCGTCGCGTTACAGTCACACTCTTAGTTGTGCCTCTGCACAAGGATGGTCTTTACAAAATATCAATTGAAATATATCTACAAATGTTGAAAAAAAAGGAATAATTAAAGAAACATTTAATAAGGTCAAAAGAACCTCTACCATTTTGTCATATTAATGTGGGCGTGCAAAAATCGTCATTATTGGTCACTTAACATCCCTGACCACTCAGATTAACTGGATAAATCATCTTGGAACACAATCTCTAAATAAACACAGGATGTAATCACTTTGACATTAAACGACATCTCACAATTTAGTACTGTTCTTACCTGGATCCGTATAACTTAATAAATAGTAGTCTGTAAACTCAAAATCATGAATTAAAACGTATGGACTATGTATTTTATATATTAAAATATCCAAAAGATGAGACGGTGGTAAGTGTCATAGTGTCATGTTTTAGTGGTCTTATGTTTCTTAAAATATTTATTGTTGAAAATATGTTTGGATACAAAGGTTTTGTATACCATATTTTGTCTATTAAATTTTTTTCTAGCGACCTGTATCCCACACAGAAATCTCTCGAAACTTACCGCAATGCTTTGCCTGGACACCAGAGCAAAGAAAATTAAAATTATAAATATTTGTTTTCTTCGAGTGGGAATCGAATCCACAACTTGTCCCGTGGCCTGAACTGTGGGTAGGCACACCTACATTGAAAATCGTTAGATTTGGTCTATAAGAAAGAACGGCAATGTTATCGGCAGAATCAGTTGTTAACAGCACGATGACTTTCTTCTAATGTTTCTAATAAAATGGCAGTTGTTGAAATAGTATCCTAAACGATTAAATAGAATATATCGACTTAACGGAGACCAGTCGTATCGCAGTGTGACTGTAAACGTGAGTGGTTGTGGGTTCGATCAACACTCGAGGACATGAAATATTTATTTAAATTTATATTTCCATTTCATCGCTCTAGTATCGAGGTAAAGCGCGGCGTTGAGTTCCACCATTCAACACGCAATGCGTTTAGAATTCGGCGGAAAATGGAGAGCGGAGTGTCTTAACACTAGCTTCCTTCTGCCTGCTGTGTGCGGGATACAGCGTGAAGCTGATTTAATATATGGCATGTAGGTGACATTCCGCTTGCAAAGGAGAAACTAGTCGGACTGCATTCAGAGCCCGCCCTTAGCCGAGGCTGTGTACCGTTGTTGCTAGTGCGATTGCGGGGATTAGGGTTCCAACTAAACACTATTGGTTGGAGGTTGGAAATTTTATATTACATACAAACTTTTCCTTGTTTTTTTTAAACGTCTGTCAAGTAAGTTTTAATCATTTTAAACTAGGATTACTTATATATAAAGCTATAATAAATTAATAAATAATAACTTTAAGAGATAAGAATCAACAGGCAGTATTTACTTATAAATATGATGTTATAAATGTTGTACTTATAAATATCGTAGAAAGAATTCTGAAAAAAAAATTGATCGCGATTAGACAGCCCTAATCGCACAATGGATCTAACGTTTATAAAGGCACGATTCGTCCGTAAAACTTCTCTAGATATATGAGCTTATATGAATTTCAATTTATTAAAAAAAATAATGCTGTAAGTTACTTTCTACGCTTAAACAGCTTGTTTTCTTAGAACAAAACTTTCATGAAAATAAAAAATATATCAATTTTTACTTTTACGTATCTTGCAATTTTACGGGTTGATAAAAATCGGTTTTCTACTTTCCACCTGTTTAGGAACATTGCGTGTTTGGTGGCGGAACCTAGTGTATACTACGCTTTGATCAATCAAACCGGGAAATTCATAAAAAAAATACCTACTACAGTGTGAAATATTACTTTCAGTTAGGCTAGGTACTCCTTTCCTGACCCCAGGGTTCCTCGAGTGGCAATCGAACTCACAATCTGTCACGCTTACAGTCGCACGCTTGTACTGCTGCGCCACGACTGGTCCTGTCTGTCAAATTATATTTTTAAAATATCAAAAGTTATGTAAACTATTTATGTAGATATTTTATAAAATATTTTCTATTTGCTTGAGACATCATTTACAAGAATAATTAAATTCTTTGATATGTCCTTAAAACACATGTAATATTACCTATATTTATGTATATGTACCTATTAACTTTATAATACGAGTATGTACTTACAGTGTATATTTAGGATTTTAGTAGACTTTTAGAAAATTAATAATCATTTGGAGGCAAAACAACCCTTATTCATTTTTAAGGTACTCAAATCAACATATATTCAGAATGAAACTAAATATATTAATATCTTTTTAACATCGCAGTGCTTATGAAATATAAGGAGGATATGAAATAGAGGTATGAATGACCGGCCTTGAGGAATGCCGTCGGTGTTCATTGTAATATTTGCCGTTGAGGTAGCGAGGCTACTTGCTGTCGCCATCCTATCTTTAGTTTCATCTACAGCCAGCGTACGACACACTTTAATTGGATCTAGCTTTCGAAATATCTTCACGATGTTTCAACTTAAACTTTTCATCTCATGTTTATAGCTTCACGCTGTATCCTGCATGCGGGGTAGGCAGAGGGAGCCTAGTGCTAAGACACTCCGTTTCCACTTTCCGCCGAATTCTGAATGTATTGCGTGTTGAGTGGTGGACCCAACGCCAAGCTTTGCCTCGATACCAGAGCGAAGAAATTAAAATATGAAATATTTCATTCCCTCGAGTGGGATTCGAACCCATAACTTGTCACGTTTACAGTCACACGCTTGTGCCCTGCCCTTAATATTAAGATTTGAAATATTTAATTGTTAATATATCCTGCCGTGTGCTTTTTTATCAAACATGCGTGACTAGACCTACGTAGCGTGACTAATAAACATTTAATTTAATATAGTCTTGTTTTTAAAGTAATGGAGAAATAAGGATTTATATGTATATATATGTTACCGACAATCTGTAGGTATGATTCCGTATTTTATACATTATAAAATAAATTAGAGATTACCGATTAAGTATAAAGCAAATAATATTTCATACATTACTTACACACTTATAAAGTGTGAATGTAAATCGACTGGTTGTGGGTTCGATCCCCACTCGAGGAGATAAAATATTTACTTAAATTTATATTTCCATTTCTTCGCTCTGGTGTCGAGGCAAAGCGCGACGTTGAGTTCTGCCACTCAACACGCAATACCTCCAGAATTCGGCAGAAAGTGGGGAACGGAGTGTATTAACACTAGGTTCCCTCTGCCTACCCTGCTGTGTGCGGGATACAGCGTGAAGCTGATTTTTATTTTTATTACTTACACGTTTTTGGTATCCTATATACTCGTATTGCCGAGTCATTGTATAAAATTCCGAACTTATACAGTTTTCCGGTAACATATTACATATAAAGAGTTGTTTTTCATCATGGTAGTAATTTCACAAAACCTGTATAGGATATATAAAAAAAAGCTTCATGATATACCTCGCAAACGGAAGGGTAGGCAGAGGGAACCTAGGGTTAAGACACTCCGTTCCCCATTTTCCGCCGATTTCTATATGCATTGCGTTTTGAGTGGCGGAACTTAACGCCGCGTTTTTCCTCGACGCCAGGGCGTAATATTTATTATATCGTATAACACGTTAATCAAAAACCTTTTTAATCGCGCTACCACTTGCACCTCCATCATTTAAATCATTAGTAAGTATATGGTAGTGTATCATATCATATTACTTTAGCTTTATTTATTTTTTATAAGGAGATATTTCTTTACACTTATCAATAAATTTCATAATTAAACACTTAAATTCTCTCTACCTCCATAATAAAATCCTGATTATGCAAACGAAAGGAATTCTTAAGTCCTTTATAATAATGACGTGATTCCCAATTTGATTCACCCGTTTTAAGAGAACGGTAATGAGTCAGTGTTGCGTGATGCGCTCATTTGCTGAGATATACATACATATAAACATACATACATACATATATATACATACATACATACATACAAGGTTGTTTGGCTGATGTATTAACTTAATTGTAGTCATTGCATTAGTAACTCATTCTTAGATCTAGAAAGCGGTGTCTTAAATGTTTCCTACACGTTTTTGTAGTCGGTATCTATATTAGGTTATTTTTTTAGTTTCTCAATCGTTTTTTTTTATGTTCTTGATTAATGATAATCAATAATACTTAAATGTTAGTTTAAAAATATTTATATTTATTTATATACATATATTATTATAAGGGCGTTAAAAACGTAATTCTATAAATCAATGAAATATGATTTTTTAATAAAGCACATGGCTTTAACTTACTATCTATATATAAATACAAAATCCTAATTGAATATTAAATATTTTTAACTTTTAACATACAGAGTATTGTGCGAATACATGCCTGTTAAACATCGAACTCACAGAATACTGTGAAAGTGTATAGTAATATTGAAAATTAATCTATTTTTTTATTATTTGAAGAAATGTACCATGATCTGAAACATCGTTAAAGTAAACGAGATGAGATTTGATTTATCCAATAAGCTGTAGCAAGAACAAAGCGTCAATGTCCCAGCTCCAGACCGTAACGAACGTGTAACGTTACATTCAATTTAAAATAATAATTTTTAATTTTATTAATTTGTGTTGCTTTAATTAGTTTTATACAATTAAATTTCCATTGCGGTAAAATAAAACAAGATTATGACCTCTCACAATAAGCAATCTTTGTAATTATATATATTTTTTTGTACTCTGATAAGTACTAAAAGTTACAGTTGATGTAAATCTATTAAAAGACAATAAGAAATAAGGAAGTGTAATTCAATTATAAGCTGTGATAGGTCGGCAACAGAAAGACGCCGTATAAGGGCTTAATTAACTAAGCCGAATAGAGACGAGGCAATAAGATCAAAGACGTAAGACGGCACAGACGGTCCGCCAGACGCGTGAAGGTGCATGTCCGGACACGGCGGGGAGGGGGGGTAGAAGTGCAGACGGCGCGGGGGGGCGCTCGGGCGAGGGGGGGGGTGAAGGCTGCGTTACGTCACACTGTCGCATCCGGGTTCGCGGCCGCCGGCTGCGCACGCGCCGACTTCTTTTGCCCGAATACTGTTCTTTTACAGGTGGACCTTTCACTTGATTAAAATTAGCTCAAAATCAAAGTTCTCCGCACTAAGTATAAGTAATTTTCAAATGATTGTAAAATATAATTATTATGCTTGATAAGATTAAGATATGTACGAAGAATTAACTCTGTATTCAAGAAGATCTTTTTATATTCAATCCCACATAATTTGCTCTCATACAGCCTGTCGGCTGTTGCTAAGTCACCGAGCGGTGGTCGCTGGCTGCTGCGGCAGTCGGAAATTGTCTAAATTCTAGGCCAACGTTCCGTAACCGTGCTCCGTCTCGCTCGCACGCAGCTTGAAAGCCTGCATCACATTATATCTTTCATTTCTTTCTAAGTTTTTTATACAGGCTGTTACTTAAGGCCGCAGCCTTGATTGTTTGTGAGGATGTAAATGTAAGATTTTATTATGAGATTTATAGCATGAAGATTTTTTTTTGTATTATTCCAATGACAACATTATCTTTTTAAAATAAATGATGAGCCTATTATATTGTTCCTTAGTGACTTATGTACAACTTAAAGAAAATATTGTCTTCTAAAATAGTGTTCATGAAATAGAATTATTATCACAAAGACAATATGTATAAAATATGTTGAAAATAGTGCTTGCAGTTCGGCCAGTCGTAGCGTAGCGGCACGAAGTATGACTGTAAAACCGACTGGTTGTGGGTTCGATCCCCACTCGAGGAGATGAAATATTTACTTAAATTTATATTTCCATTTCTTCGCTCTGGTGGCATTGCGTGTTGAGTTCTGCCACTCAACACGCAATGCCTCCAGAATTCGGCAGAAAGTATGCAACGAAGTGTCTTAATACTAGGTTCCCTCTGCCTACCCTGCTGTGTGTGCTAGATGAATTTGATTGAAGCTGATTTAGATTTTTTGATATTGATGAAATTAAAATGAAAAAAAAAAAACTCTGTCATCCCGCCATTAACGATATCATTGTAATCTTAGGCATATAAGGAATCAAGCATATCTTGCAGATTGGTACAGGCTTTGGATTGGTCTATAGATAAACATAAATTATACGAATAAAATACAAATGTAATTTGTTAATTATTATAAAAAAATATAATATTTCAAAAACATAAATATTTATGATTTGTTTCTTTTACAACAATTGTAACTGTTTGAGATAATAATTATTAACATTAAATTTATAATAGATTATAGGAATTCTGTAAATAATGTTGCAATTTGGTATATGCCTTAGTAGTCATATACTACTAATATTAAGAATCCAGCCCATTACTATTATATGGCTAAATTTTTATGTTAAATAATTAAGGCATTGTAATTGAGCGCTGATTAAAAATGTCTGTCTTTATCAATGTTCTTCATAGAAAAAAATAGCTTCTTATAAGCACATAGGTCTCAGAAACCTACTACTTAGAAAGACTTGGGAACGTGCTGTTAAGAACGGAGTGAGTTCTAAGTAAGACACTTCTGTTCCCCACATTCCATCGTATTCTGACGGGATTGCGCGTTGAGTGGCGGAACTCAACGCCACCCTTTGCCTCCGTAACAGAGCGAGGAGATGAATGAACATCTCATGCCCCCGAGTGAGAACTGAAACCAACGCTTGTTCCTTGCGCCACAACGGACCTCAAATCAAAAGCTTTATTCATTTTCAATAATCTAATATTGTACTGACATAATAAACCAAATTTTAAGCTGAAAATTCGTAAACAAATAACTAGCATTCCATATTTGATGTCCAGCTCACCGGTAGCTGGCGTTCATCCAATAAATAGTGCATTTTTTGCAGAACAGAACCGGTTACCGAAAGTCGCGGCTAACGGCATAGTTGGCGACTTGGCGAAGCGCGGGATCGTGGGAAGAGCGAGTTCCGGCTGTGCTACTTGCCACGCCTTTCACCGCGCAAGGTCGCTGCGCGGCCGCGCCACTTTCTTTTATATAATAGCCCCGTACAGCGGAATGCGACACCCGAATTTATGATGGTGACGTCACTCGCTTGTGATTCACTGGCTTAGCAATGGCTAGCTAGGACTTGCGCAGGAGCAGGGTGACGTCATAGCGTTTTGTGTTTGGCGGTGTTTGTGTGTGTTTTGTTATGTTATGTAAGATAGAACGGGGACATTGTCAAATCCATTAAAAATAATATAATAATCAACCTGAACCTAAAATTATGCAATGCAAAGCCTTCAGAATGCAGTGGAAAATGGGGACCGGAATGTCGTAACATTAGGTTCCCCCTGCCTAGCAGCGTGAGCAGCTTAACCTAAAATAAAAATAAAGAACAATCTGTAAAGTCACTCAAAGTATAGAAAAATAGCTATTTTTAAAGTTATTATTAATTAGGACAAAAAAAATCTTTAAATTTTAAAAAGGAATAAAGTAAAAGCTTTAAATAGAAAGTATCTATAATATTCACACAAAGAAACTCGTAGACAACTACATCCGGATCATTGCGGAACTGAGTGCGATATCTTACATCATCAAAGATCGACTGTAGACACAGCTAGCATACAAATAACTTCCGTTAACTTAATAAAATCATCACTTTTTATGAATAAGTAAGCATTATATATAACCTTATTTTAAAAAATACCTTTTTTTATTTATATAAATATCAATTTATATGGATTTATATAATGAAAAAAAAAGATTATATGAATTCCACCACTCCAGATGCAATATATGGTAATTCTGGTGCAAAGAAGAAAACAGACTACAATAGCCTTTGATTCTATGATCTCTGTAATTACTAGTCCCACTTACTTTTTTTTTGTTTTGTATGAAAGCTATATTCTTCAGGAGTGCTAGAGGCTATTTAACACACAGCGTTAAGCTGATTTTTTTAACAGTAACTGTGTAAATAAAATGTATCCTAAAAATCAGTAACTGATTTTTAAGACACATTTTATTTTTATTTTTTTTAACTATAATGAGGATCCTTATAATAATTTGCTATGGCTCTAACTATGATAAAATATATTTCACCTTTTAATTGTCTACTTATCCAAGAAAAAAATACTATTTTGATGGCAGTTTTAGAGAAAAAAAGGGTTATGAGTTAAATATTGATACCTAAATTGAATAATAAAAAGTAATAAAATTACGAGTGTATTTGTAACAAAAATCAAGACGCACAACTAAATTAACTATCCAACCTATTCGTCTTCATTATTTTAGGTATTTGTGACAATCTGACATGAATTCTGCGAATGAGGCAATCAGAAATTAATGACTCTACAATTCGCTGTATATACAACAAATAAACTTATTTAGAAAACGTATCAAAATTTTTGAATGTAGCGAGACTCGAACCCGCACCTCCTGGTAACCGACCAGGCGCTCTGACCACTAAGCCATACGTTCTTATCAAAAAATAAATTTTTACACGTTCTCTAAATAAGTATTTTTCGTTCCTAAGTGTGGAATAACACTTTAAAAATGTTTAAAAAATATACAATAAATATTTCAGTTCAATACAAGACGGTTGAAGAGTCGTGGACGCCCTGAAGTTAATTTTTCTGAACTTTTGCGCATTGTACACTCGGGAACAAAATAATCAAACGTAAAGAAACTGCAATTATCTACACCTAACCTTAGGACGGCCACGACTCGTCAGCTGTACAGTCGCCAGGTGTAAGCTAAGCTTAAGTGACTGTTCAATATAGTATAGAACTATAGATTATAGGTATAACGTCATTTGCTTGGCCTATGCCGATTCATACTATTTTTAAGGAAAAAAGGAACCCTTATAAAATCGCTTTGTTCTCCGTCCATCTGTCTGTCTGTCTCTCTGTCTGTCAAGAGACTTTATCTCAAAAACGCTCTTGGAGATATCGAGTTGGAATTCTCAGATGCGAATGGAAGATTCAGATCTATCACCCCTAATAAGAGAATCTAAATTAATAGGGTACCTTGTCAGCTAGCATCTACAGGTAGTACTAGTTTAGGAAAAAGTCTGAAATCTACATTTGTGGTTAAATCCTAAAAAATAATAGTCTTATAAGGGGGTAAATTTGATATTAAAGCCGCTAGTTCAAGTGTGGTATCAGATGAAAGGGCTTTCGCTAAGCTAAGCCTGAATTTCAGAAAAAGCTCAAGACTTTCAATTTTTTACGGAACCCTCGGCGAGCGAGCCCGACTCGCGCTTGTCCGGCTTTTTAACAACCAACCTCTTATAGCAGCAGCAACCTCTGATAGCAACATATTAATTATTTATTAATTTTTAATAACTCATTTTTACTAAAAGTGAAAGATAAAACATTATTACTGTACAAGAATGGAAAAATGAACGAGACTAAGCAGTACAAAAAAAAGAAAAACTTGTGAACACAACGCCGTTCTTGATGGGATAACGGAGACATACATTGTTAACTAAACAACATATTAGAGGAGAGTTTTTACTCTCCTCATAATTTTTATTATGAATTTATGAGTATGTAATGTCCGGCATAGAAGAATTAATATATATAGGTATATATTTTTATGTTGGATTTTGTTATTAATTTCTAATATGCTTTATTTTTTTTCTGGCTCTAACTTTATAATCACTTACACAAATGCAAAGCTCATCTTAAGGCTCGCAAACTGTATTGTACTTTAGTATCGAACAAAATATCTTTAAAACAGATAGACAATCTAAGCAGAATTAATTGTTAATAATCAACGACAATGACAATTTTTAGTAATTTGTTCTCAAAAATATATTCAGAAATTGAAATTGAAATTCCTTGCACGGGGTCGTGCAACACCAGAGGTGCTACAAGTGTGTTGCCGGCTTTTAAAGCTAGTTTCGCACCAGGTAACGCCGGAGCCCGGCATCACCTGATGCGTGCCCATGCGTGTTGTCATTGCAGGCGACGTGACTCTGCAACACGTATTTTAGTCGCCCTTTACGACACCACCAGTACCAGGATGATCCTATTCTAGGCCGGGATCACACGGCATCAATTGTTATTTATAAACATTTTGTGACCAGCCCACCACCATTTTAATTTCAGAGCGTAGGTAAATATATCCGATTATTAAATGTGGGTCTGAAGTTCGTCCTGGACCTTTCTGGCGTATTTGAGAGTAATTTCATATTATTATTAATCATGTTTAGAACTTCTATATTTGTCTTTGCTTGTTTGTCATTATAAAATCTGTCTTATATCAAATTTTTTTATTAAGGAGAAATCCAGGTATAATTTCTATTACCATTTTTTTTTAAAAAAACGTATTCATAATTGCTAATTTAGATAACCTATTACTATTACCAAGCCTTCAGGCCTTCAGGAGATGAGCCTTCTTAATATCGCTGTAAAAGGGATCTATTTCTTCTTCACTTTATGTCTCTGAGGGTGCATATTGTTGAATTACTGACATGCTTATCTGTTCAAATTCTAATTGCAATAGTGCTACTCGCTCTGATATCCCTAGGAAGTTAATAGTATCATTTTTATGTTTTTTCTTCACTAAAAATCCTGCTCCATGATGACCTGTCCTGTGTAGCATAAAACATAATCCTGATATTCTTCTATTGCGTGCAGACCCATTCTTCCACAGAACACATATACCCAAAAGGACTTCTTCTTCTCTTCTACTTCTTCGAATTACTGACAGCCCTGAAATATCAAATTCTGTAATTTCGAGGTCTTACAATAGTTGCATGTTCCATTCTATTGATGTCAGAGATCTTACATTAAAAGTACATATTTTTAATATATTTTTATTAAGTTTTGTATTTATTTTGGTGGTATTTTTTATTATTGGAGTTAAATTCAGAAAAGAGTATTTAAAACCTTTTAGTATATTTTTAAACCCTTTGGGTATATGTACTCTGTGCGCATAACCAACCCATTGTCAAAGCATCAAATGTCATTTAATGTCGTTAACGTACTGTGGGGTGAATTTATTTCTATCGTGTTATTTTTAATATTACCTGAAGCTTGTCTAATATAATTAATAAATGAAATTCACATTCAGTAAATTAGCGTATCAATGCGTTAGTGATACTCACAAATAAATTGTAATTGCCTAGTATATTAACAATTTACGTCATTTGTAAAGGTTGTAACTTTAAAAAAATATTTGTAAACATGGAAGAAGAATTCCCCATAAACCCTCAAAAAATATTGCGAAGTTCACAATTAAATAAAATCAATAATAAAACATCCGTTACGTAAGTATTGACCTTAAAATGTACATATTTTTATGTTTTGTACACGCATTTCATAGATTTTTTTTACACAGATGTACCAAAGTTCCAGAAGGATTATTTGATTCTAAAATTGTAGACAAACATTTTAGTAAGTTTGGCAAGGTTGTCGGGATTAAATTGTTGCCTAAGAAACAAATGTGTATAGTAGAATATGACCAACAAAGCTCAGCTGAGCGGGCTGTATTGAATGCAGGAGCTTTTGATGGTTTTATGTTTGATGTAACACGTACAAAGCCAAGGGTGTAAGTTTCGTATCATATTGGCTATTTACAATTTAATCATTTTATCAAAATATGTGCAGTAAAACTATTTAACTTTATTTTCAGAAGAAGAAAAAGTAAAAAAGATGATGATCCCGAGTGGTTACCAGATCCAGAGGTTGAGGAAGAATTAAATGCAATGAATGGTGCACCAACTTATCGACTTTCTAGACAAAAAAGTAAGTTAAAACTAACAAATGCTGTATTCATACTTAATCAGGGCAATAGTGTCAAACCTGGCAGTATCTCATTATAAGTTATGTAAGTTTAGTAGTTATGTTATCTAGGATATTATTCACCCAAAGTGAGTATTATTCTAACACAGCCAATAGTGGCAAATAGTTGAGAGAATATTTTACATCTACAATTTCCCTAACAGAACTTTAATTGCATTGTAAAGCTGTTTATATATATTTTTTAATTGTACTTATCACTGTTTTAGCAATGGATGTTGATACTACTAATGTTCAGTTAAAAATTAATAAATCACCAATTCGAAAGAAAACTTTAATAACAACTCCTCAAAGGGTCAAGCCAGTTGTTCAGTAAGTTAACCAACCATTTTTTTAAATAATTTAATGGCCATAAGATAATCAAGATTTAATTCGGGATATCTGGGGGCACGGCAGTGCCCCCGCCAAGTCGAGCAAAAAACAGCGGCACGGCCGTACCATCCTTTTCTCGAAGCAATTCAGGCCATTTTCAACCCCCTATAACTTCGTTGTGGATAAAACAAGAAACTTGAATTTTCAGTAACTAATCAGGCATTATATAAACACGGTATATTTAAAATTTCAGTCAATTTGAACCAGTAGTTTAAGAATGACAACTTGTTAAAGTTTCTAAATTTTGACACTCACTGACTGACTCACCGATCATCAAAAGTCCAAGGCACTTCTAGCAAACATAGAAGCTCCAAATTTAGAATACAAATAGAGTTTAGTGTCTTAATCATGGGAAAACTTAAATATTTTGTAATTTCGGTCCAGTTTTCCAAATACACCAACTGCATGAATAACTTTGTAATCCCATATAAATGTATAGGATTACAAGGTTACATTTGCAGTTAATGAATCATTGTTACTGTATAATAGAAAATAATAAGTGTAGATAGGTACCAAAAAGTAGAACTCTACAAAAAGAAGTGAGATGCCATCAAAAACATCCTGTAAAAAAACCCAAGTCTCGCAGCTCAATTTTTCTACCGTAATAAGTTGTGAGATCCATGTAATACCAAGTCGGTTAATCTATTTAGTCTCTACTTAAAGGACCTTCTGTCTTAAGTTATTACAGTAGTTATTGTCATGCCAATATTAGAAATATTTTACGTGTTAAACAAATAGATCGACTTGGACATCGCATGATTTGATTATTAGTATGTATCACACTACACAGCACGACGGGCCAGCAACCGAATTCCTTACCAGAGTCCTTCCGAATATGAAGTCTTTCGATCGGTTGTGCTTTCATGCGATGTCCAAGTCGATCTATTTGTTTAACACGTAAAATATTTCTAATATTGGCATGACAATAATTACTGTAATAACTTAAGACAGAAGGTCCTTTAAGTAGAGACTAAATAGATTAACCGACTTGGTATTACATGGATCTCACAACTTATTACGGTAGAAAAATTGAGCTGCGAGACTTGGGTTTTTTTACAGGATGTTTTTGATGGCATAATTCATGTCTAAATTAAACTTGGCAATTTTTTTTACACAACATATACCACACAAAATATCAACCTATTGGTAGACATATTTTAAGTATTAGCTAACTTAAAGATTTACTAAAACATTATTATCCTGAGTGCAATCATATAGATCTTTGATTCTTTTGTCTGTGAAGTCAAGAACAACATATTACTCAACATTTCACTTGGCTCTCATTTCACATTTATGTTTTATAATTATACTTCTATTTCTTTATTAATATGTAAAGGCTTGTTGTCTTTGTCTTGAAATTTGTGATGAAAAAATGTTGTGAAATTGGCATATCGATGCTTCGCATCTATTGTTCCCAACTCTTGGATATTTTTGAAAAAATGTATTAGAAATATTTTCAATTGATAAAAGTAACTTTTACTTTAGAAAATTATACATTAAATTCACTTATTAAATACTTTTTTTTAGAAAACAACCTACAAGTGGCATTGAGTCACCAGTGATAGTGACCACTGCCGCAACTAGTCTCAGTATTATTGAGGCAGCTGCGGAATTACACAAACTTAGATCAAGGATATCCACAACAGCTGATGAAAAATGGAGGACATTGGATGCTAGAGACAGGTACATTTTGTGACTTAAATTGTCACATAATATTTTTTTATTTTTATGCTTTATTGTTGGCAGTGTAAGCAGGATATTTTTTTATCTTATCAATAACTTGATTGAGCTGAGGGAACTGTTAAGACATCTCTTCCCTAGTTTCTATCTGAATTCAAGACATTGTGTGTTAAGCAACAAACTCAACAAAAAATCTTTTTCTTATGAAAGTGAGGAAATGAAATGTGATGGTTGTAAGTTCAAATCCTACTCAGTGAATAAAATATTTAATAATTTTCATTTCCTTACACTGGTAAGAAGGAAAAGCAGGACATTCAGTTCCACAACTAAACATGCAATACATCAATTCGAATGTTAGTTAGCACTAGAATCTAGGTTCCTTCTGACTACTCTGTTAAAAAAATTAAATAAAATAGTATATTTTCAGATATTTTTAAATCATGTATTAATATTTTTTTTTATTATTTCAGAATTTTAAGAGCTTGGGGTGGTGCAGGCTCCAGAGTAAAAGTTGGTGGTGCTACAATAGGCACTTGTCCAGACATGTGCCCTGAAAAAGAATTGTTACACAGACAAGCTGAACATCAGGTAAATTTACACTTATTTTTTCCCATAACTCAACCCCATGCCTTGTCTCACCAAAGCAGGCTAGTGGAAAAAAAAATCATTCTCACAATTATTATAATTATCACACCTTTTAAAATAATATTTTTTTTTCTTTACAAATCGAAATGTAAATTTCCTGACACTAGCTAAATTTCAGTTGTAAATTATTTTCACTTGTTAATATTGAATGACATTCTCGGAGACTGACTGTATGGTGCTAGGTTCCCCCACTCTATCAGATAAAAAAAAATAAAACATATTGATCCAAGTTTTTGCTTACCTTCCTGCTATATGGGAATAAAAACATATAACCTGTTTTTTTTAACTTCATGCTGTATCTCAATTAAAGCAGGGCAAGCAAAGGGAACCTAGTTCGAAGACACTCTGTTCTATAGTTTTCAAAGTTGTATAACTCAATGTCACAATTAGTCTTTTTACCAGAGTGAGGAAATACCTCTTTTATTTTCTTACTCCTTTCACCAGCAATCTGTATAAATCAGGTATTCTATATAATACCTCAGCAATGTGTAGAATACCTAAGGTGTCCAGGCAATGTCATTCAAAATAAATTAATATTATTAATACTAGGTAATGAATAAAATTCCTAGGCCCAGATGTTCTACTGGATGTATGTAAAATAAATAGATATTAGTCTGTATTCATATATTCAGGCTACGAATTTAGCGATTTTTTGTATTGTAAGTTAGCCTAAAATCCGCAAATCTGTAGCTGCGTAGTACATAATATGTGTAAATACTAATAAAAATCTGCATAAACAAATAAAATAAATAATATCTCATACATCTCACGTTTTAGGTATTCTATACATTGCCAAGGTATTGTAAATAATATAAAGCAAAAATATTATTCTTTATTGCAGGTTATGACATTAGAAACAATAATAGATTCAGACGGTCTCTTAGAGCCGTGGCGCGCGGTGAAGCAGTACAGCCGGAGCTCCGCCGACCAGGAAATACCGATGTGCTATGAACTCAGACCTGCGGCAGTGTTGATGAGAACCTGCGCTTATTTGTTACATGAAATTGCAGATACTAATCGACAGGTAGTGGTTTGTTTTTTTTTTCGAAATATTTATTTTGTAACTACTGTGTTGCCATGTTATATCTAATATTGAGAGTAAATTACATTTCACATCTTAAGTTTATATTTTCATAATATATTGTATTTTAGTGTGGAGTTGAGTTATGCTACTCAACATGGATTATCTGAGTTTATCCTGTTGCATGCAGGATAAAGCATGAAATATTTTATGAACAGTGTAATTACTATAAAAGTATAATTTGAAATAGATACTCTAAAAATGGCGCATTTAAATATAACAACAGTGAAGTTTTGTTCATGTGTGTATGTGTTTTTTTTATTTTTAGGTCACCCTTGCTGATTGGTTTCATTTTATGTGGGATCGTTTTAGAGGAATCCGTAAAGATATTACACAGCAAGCCTTGTGCTGTGCAGGTAAATGGATACATCAATAGTAATAAAATAGATTAAGGTCGTCATGGTACGAGAGGATGACGTGTGACGGTGGGTTCGATTCTCATTCGGGGGAATGAATTAATTTTCTTTTGTACGCTCTTATAAGACACAGAGTGGTATTGAGTTTCATATTTTAACATGCAATGTCATAAGTTGGAACACTAAAGCATGGATGAATGGTAGGTATTCTTTGCCAATTCAACCAATTCATTTAAAAAAAAATAAGGATAGCTCTTTTTGAATTTTTGTATCTTTAATTTGAATTTTTCTATTTTTTTAAAGAAAGTTTTTACAAAATGAGGTCTTCGTGGAGCAGCTTTTTACTGTTAACATGACGGACGTGGGTTCGAATCCTCCACGAAAAAATATTTTTGTGCCTTCATTCTGATTACAAGATATAGTGCTGCGTCGAGTTCCGCCACTCAGCATGCAATGTCACGAGATTAGGACGGAAATTAAGGATAGGAGCCTCATAATACTAGGTTCCCTCTGTCTATCCTGCTACATGTGGGATACATCGTGAAGCTAATGAAAAATAATATCATTACAGAATCTATTCGGATGGTAGAAATATGCGCTAGGTTCCACGCCCATAGTGCGGCGCGCCTCGCCGACCTCGAACACACACAGTTCGACCAAAAACTGAACACCGACAACCTTACAAAATGTCTACAAACATTAAAACATATGTATGCTGATGTCAGTTCAGAATTTAAGCCAAATGAAGCTGAATTCAGAGGATATGTAGCGTTACTTAATCTGGGCGATGCGAATTTTTGGTGGGAGGTATGCACAGTTTACCACTTTTTTAAGTATTATAAAGTACACACAAAACAAGAAAAATATTTTAAATTTTTTTCTTGTTTTGTGTATAACAATTTGAATATAGGAGGATTAATGAGAGATGGGATTAATAAGAGAGCAAAAATGTCTCTACAGTGGTACATTGTACTAACAATAAAAAATATTGTAACAATCACAAAGAAATTTCAGCATACATCGATAACAATATAGAGCGGTTGGATGCTTAATAAGATGTGCGGGCTTGTGCTCCATGCTCTTTTTATATTTTATCATATTTAATTTTTAACTTATTATATATTTGTGTTATCACAATTTTCCCATATTTTGTGAAGTTAACAGAACAAATCTGTATATGATTGCTATCATAGCGATAGTCCTTTGTATCTTTAGTGATTTTTGTTTAAACTTTTTTTGCCTTTGTAATTCATAATTATATTTTAATTGTAATATTAATTATAGAGCTTAATGAAAAAATTTCCTTTTTTTTCAGATAAAGCAGCTACCGCAAAATATCCAAAAATCTGAATCTATTATATTCGCTATACAAATATACACGGCCCTAGACAGTAACAATTATGTAAAATTTTTCCGTCTTGTCCGTGAAAGAGCAACATACTTACAAGCCTGTATACTGTTAAGATATTTCAATGACGTCAGGGCTCGAGCCTTGGCGAGAATAGTAAAAGCTGCTCCGAGAGGTGGATCTAAGTACCCAGCAGAAACTTTACTAAACATTCTATCATTTGAATCAATGGAAGCCATGAAGTCATTCATCAACCATTATGGAGTGAGATTTGCAAAGAATCAAGAAGAGGAACTTGCGATTATTTTGAACAGAAATCTGTTTATAGAAGATAGTGATCCATTTCCTCTTGCTAGAGCAATAAATACGATAGAATCGAAACGGAGAAGTACTGTAGGCGAAGTTATATCTGGGGGGAAACTTCCTCAATATGAATATACTAAATACCCTAGCTATACAAGTTTTAATCAGGATGGAAGATTAAAAGAATCTGCTTTAACAGCTGAAGATGTTGGATATGATACAAAAAATGATAGCTACAAGGATGTTGCAGCATTGAGATTAGAACTGCAAAAACTCGCACAAGGAAGGAGCTTCGGGATTACCGAAAGACCACAAGAACCAAAGAAACCAATAGTAGCAATACCTGAAGTCAGTCAAAAAAGAATTACGGGAATGGGTCTCTTTTCAAAACCAATAAGTGATAACAGTCAAACTAAATTGTTTCAATTTCAACCGGCCATACAAGTTGCGCCAGTCGAGGTTATTGATAATTCACCAGAAAAAGTTTTGGAAGAAAGTAGAAAAAATGTTTTTACATTCTCTAACCCACAAAAAACAGAATCAAATATATTTTCAGCCAATCTTAGGGGAAATTTGTTTTCGACGACCACAGGTGCAACATTTGCTTCAGAAACAAATAAAAAATCAAATATTTTTGGTAAAGAAATTGAACCTGATAGAAATTCTAAACCACCAACTAATTTATTTAAAGTGGACGATAAAAATGATGTATTTAAAAAGTCTACTACAGCTGTAAATCATTCTGTGTTTGGCCAGTCTTCCGAACATCGACAAGATGATAAAAAATTGTTTGTCAGTAGCAACACAAATATATTTGCCAAAAGTGATGGTGTAACTAGCAATAATTTGTTCACGCAGTCCAGCGGTAGTCTATTTAAAAATAATACAGAAAATTCAGAAAGCACAAGTATATTTGGAAAACCAGCACAACCCTCTAACTCTATTGGGCTTTTTGGTAAACCTCAAACAAGACCAGAAAGTATATTTGGTAGTAAATCTGAGACTAATACTTTACCTAGTTACGAATCCCATCAGAATGGTAAATTGGAGGCAACATCGCCGGGAAGTTTGTTTAAAAATGCTAATCAACCGTCTGATATAAAATATAACATATTTCAAAGCAAAAACAAAATACCATCCGTTGCAGATAATATATTTAATTCGGTTAACGCTCCTAAGAGTATTTACGACTTTGATTCCAACGATGGTGTTTCAACAGAAAATGTACCTCAAGTTGACGAACAGACGATTCTAGAAGAACAAACAAGGCGGCAACAAGAAAAGGAAATACAAGAAAAGATACGAGAACAACAACGAATCGAAGAAGCGAAACGCGCAGAAGAAATTAAAAGAAATGAGGAA